>CM028864.1:127335-140777 GCA_016801935.1 Platichthys stellatus
TCTCTCTCTCTCTCTCTCTCTCTCTCTCTCTCTCTCTCTCTCTCTCTCTCTCTCTCTCTCTCTCTCTCTCTCTCTCTCTCTCTCCATTATCGCTTGTTGTTCAGGTTGATAAATTATCAATGACTCCACTTTAGTGTCTTTCACCTAAATTGGGCGATCGAGTTTCAATATGAATAAATGAAGAGTCTCTCTCTCTGAGTGACTGACAGCTCTGTATCAAGTGTAGTAAACTGATTTCAAGTGACTTTCAAAATAAAAGATTAGAGAGTTCTGACCTCTTCTTCTTCACGACTCAGGTGATCAGACACGTGCGGGGGGGAGGGTGGGGGCGGGGGAGTACGACAAAAATTAAGTTTGAAAAGATGAATATAGCAAAGCTGGGTGGACCTTTCCTATGTAGGGAGGAGAAGACATAATTCTGCTCTGACACAAGCGTGTAGGGCTCCACAGATTTGTCCTGAAAAGGAAAGGTAGCCACCGAGCTAGTACCTGGTCACCTGGACGTCTCTGTCTCCTGTCATATAGTCGTTTCATTTTGTTTGTGTCAACTCCAACTTTCCCCTGGCCAGTCTAACCGGCAAAACAAGACGTGGCCTGAAACCGTTCGCGTAATCCAACAGGTTGATGGGGGAGGGGGGGGGGGGGGGGACTGGCAAGTTTGACATGTTTTGATGTACACAGAAATATCACTTTTTAACGAGGACAATAAAAATACCGAAGCACTCGTTTGAATGTCTTATGCACTCCCACGTGACCTGCAACTTCATCATGGGCAGTTTGCAACACACCTGCTCTTAGAGGACTAGGTATTACAACCCCGTTCACCTTGAAGCACCCCCGAGGGCAGGACACTCGTTCTTCCAGTGTCCCTCACCTAGACACCAGTTACAGGTTCTGCTTTGACCCCCTTTAACTCTCCAGCCCTTATGGACTTTAACCCTGGACTCAAAACCTCGCCACTCATTTTAACCTGAAGACCACTAGATAGATCTTCCCTGTGTGTGTGTGTGTGTGTGTGTGTGTGCCTTAAACAATTATAAGTCTTATAGTGAATGGATTTCAACTATGATTTTCTCATCCTCCAAATTGTCACTACTTGCTATTATTTATTAAAATATCATCAAAAATATAATAAAACTATGAAGTCAGAACAGAATTAGATTAATCATATGACAAAATATGATTTCAACAGTAGCAACAGTAATATTGTGTGTTGTAGCTGTCGTGGTCACATAACTTGTTAATCAGCTAATATCTCTCCTCTGTTCCAGCAACAGCAAATCGTGGCTTTAAGTTATGTCGGCATATGAGCCTTTTTCCATGGGCCCCTTTTGAAATCAGAGCACCTGCCCCTCTAAAGGTCTCTGCACGGCCCTGCAGGTCATGATGACACTTCCTGTTCTCAGAAGGACTCGTCTCTGCGGAGTCAAACAAACAAACTGAACAAACTGAATCACAGAGACGCAGCTGATTGGTTGGAGGAGAAGTGGCAGGGAAACAGAATCAAATACCCATCAGCCCCTGCACTGCCCCCCCGCCTCGCTGTGCACCTGAGAGTTGTATATATACAAACCAGTTGTTTCCATTTACATGGAGAACATTGGGTTATTACAGCCATAATTACTGGCTGGTGTCGGCCTGTCGCCGTCTTCATATCTGCCAATAAACCGCCGCCAACCACAAGGCGCAGTCGAGAAGCAGGGAATCATGGGAATGAAATTAACTCTTGATTTGAAGAGTGTTTGGGGCGGCCGGAGCGACGCCTGGGTTAAATGAAAAGATGACTGCAGCCCGTTTGGCACGGCTGTTCATTTGTTAGCGGACGCTGCAGGTTCAATTCCCCCAGAGGCCGTAACCACTGCCACCGCCACCGTGAACTGCCGCATCGCATCAGCGCCACGGCAATGGAGAATCAAATATGAAGGGAGATGATGTTCCCTGTGGAAACACAACGTAAATAAACTCTTATGGAAATGTCCGACTGTAATGTCGTTTTGTCACAATCAATTTCCCATTACCCATCACTGCGGCTACGCATGCCATAATAAACCACACACACACACACACACACACACACACACACACACACACACACACACGGAAATTCAGTTTTAACTGCGGAGACAGAAAAATGAAAAGAAACCAGGAGGGAAAAAAACTGAAAATGAAATGAAGTTTAAAACGATGTTAGTATGAAGAGAGGAGGAAGACGAGGAGGAAGAGGAGGAGGAGGAAGAGGTGGCGAAGGGTGGAGGAGGAGGAGGAGGGGGAGGAGGAAGAAGAAGAAGAGGAAAAAGAGGAGAAAGAGGATGAGGAGGATGAGAAAGAGGAGTAAAACAAGAGGAGGAGGAGGAGGAGAAAGAAGAAGAGGAAGTGGAAGAGGAGGTGGAAAGGAAGGAGGAGGAGGAGGAGAAGGAAGAATAAGAGGAGAGGAAATGAAGAAAGAGGAGGAGGATGAAGAAGAGGAGGTGAAGGAGGAGGATGAAGAGGAAGAGGAAGAGGAAGAGGAAGAGGAAGAGAAAGAGGAGGTGGACTAGGAGGTGGAGGGGAAGGAGGACGAGGAGGACCTGTCTGATTGGACCCCTGCAGGACACATTGCAAAATATAACTTTGACTTCAATTTAAAGTAAAACTTTTTTAACAGTGAGTGAACAGTGTGTTTGTGTGCTCCTGATATATTATCAGACACCCCCCCTCCACACACACATTCACTCACATACTCTCACACACACACACACACACACACACACTGTTACACTCCTGACATTTGTCTTTCATCATCATGCAAAGGTCACCAGCCGACCAAACACACTGCAGCTTTATTAGCATCACATTATCACTGTGTGTGTGTGTTTGTGTGTGTGTGTGTGTGTGTGTGTGTGTGTGTGTGTGTGTGTGTCGGCATCCAAACAACAGCAGCTATGTCAGAGGTGACATTTACTCTCAGTGTCTCTTTCATAAACAGCTCTGGTTACCACAGCAGCGCAGAGTTCTTTAGTGTGACGTCAGGTTTTGTTTCATTAATCCTGTTTATTCATTAGTCGGTTGATGTTCAGGTGTATTTGTGAGGTTGTTTAGGTGACGTTGTGTAGCTTTGTTGTGGTTCAAGTTTGGTTTTATTGTTTTCAGGTGAACTTGTCTGTCAACGACAAAAATTTTTTTACATTCAGGGTTGAATGTAAACATGAAGACGGCTGCAGCAAGGAAACTGTGTGTGTGTGTGTGTGTGTGTGTGTGTGTGTGTGTGTGTGTGTGTGTGTGTGTGTGAATAACAGTGAAAAGCTTTATATATTTTAACTTTATAAGAAACAGAATCTTCTTGTTAAACTGAACACACACACACAAACACACACAGCTGTCAGCGCTGATAGTGGCCCCCAGGGGCCTCATGGTCCTAACGAGTGTTTGAAGTCTGAAACTGTCCTTCATGTGTTTATTCAGTTTAAAGAGGATGATGTGTGTGTGTGTGTCTGATAAGCAGACACACACACACACACACACACACATGCACACACATACAAACACACACACACACACACACATACACACGCAGTCTCTCTTTCTGTTTTTTCACCCGGTTTTATGTTGTCTCCACTTCCTGTTGTAATTTGAAACTGAGAAAACGTTTCCTGTTGGACTTCCTGCTGAATGGACGCCTCACCTGCTCACTTCCTGCCCCTGTGTTTGGTTCAGGGAGACCCTGTGTAAGATGGTGTACATGTCTGATCAGCTGTTTCTCTTCAGTCCTCTGATCTGTGTTTTTAGACATGCTACCACTTGTACCCATACAGCTAGCTACATGCTTCTAACATGTGATCATGTTGAGGAGCCCATGGCTGGGACATGTATTCACTCCATTTTGATTATTGACTTTAATTCAGCTTGTAATGGTCCGTCTGTATTCACAGTCCGAGGTCAGCAAAGAGGAAACAACAATCACAATAGAGACGGTGACATGTTATTGGGGTCAGAGGTCGTCTGAGGACACGCTGCCTTGCTCCAGGGCACCTGAGGCTCGTCTTCCTGTTGTGATGGATGGTCACTGAAGCAACACAGAGCAGATATGGAGACGCAACCAGACAATGAGATTCCTCCTGGAGAGCGACATCACTCATCCTCCACATATCACCACAGTGACGCTAGGTCACGCCTTCCTCCAGGCTCTGGTCTGTGTGTGTGTGTGTGTCTGTGTGTGTGTGTGTGTCTGTGTGTGTGATGTTAGTATATAAAATATGTCCCTCTGCATGATAGATTGTCTCATTTTAACCTGACACACACACACGCACACACAATAACACACACTGTATCAACACACACTACTACACACAGACACACACACTAAGCCTAATACACACTGATACACTGCAGATGTGACAAACAGATAATTGAACCAATTAAAGGACTATTACACTCAACATGCTGTCATTAACCTGAGAGAGGACACTGTGTGTGTGTGTGTGTGTGAGTGTGAGTGTGTGTGTGTGTGTGTTTCTGATGAGCTGGCCTGAAGGCAGAGTCAACATCTATGACCTCACACACACTGTCTTCCTCTTTAGTTCCTTTTGAAAAATGTCAGGTGTTATTTAGTTATTATCACACACACACACACACAAGCACACACACACACACACACACACATGTTTGTACTTCTACCTTAGTGAGGACACTCATGACATAACACATTCCCAAACCCTAACCCTAACCATCCAGACTAAACACCTAGCTCTATAACCTGAACCCGGTTCTAATATAACGGTCCTCACAAAGGACGAGTACAGGAACACACACTCACACACACAGTGTTTTGAAACATGTTTAATAATTCAATAGAATTATATGAACCTTCAGTGAATCAATGATTGTAGATGAGAGAAGAAGAATCACAGTCAGCAGTCAATATACTTTAGTATAGATTATATATATTCTAAAGTTAAAGAGACTCTCATTAATGTTAATTGATCATCACGTCGTCCAATCAGCACCGAGTCTAACACCTGATGCTCATCTCCATTAGAACAGAAAGACAGGAAGTGCAGTGTGACCGGTTCTAACAGCAGCCGTCGACTCGTTAATGAATCAACTGATAATAACCACAACTCGCTAATAAGCTCACGCTAATGGATCTGTGTGTGTGTGTGTGTGTGTGTGTCTGTGTGTGTGTTCATTAGCACCTGTTGGCTTGTTAGCGCACTGACTCGAGTTGAGAAAAACGTTGACAGTCACACATTTTTTGGTTTCTCACACACGCTCATTTTGTTCCTCCTCGTCTATTTCCTGCTTCTCACACACACACACACACACACACTGTAGCTGTTAGATCTGTAGTCAGTTTTTCAGCTGAAATTATTCAAAGTTTGATCAAACGGTTTCAGGTTTTAATTCACTTTTATCACATGGTTCACGTAATGTAAAGTTTCTTTCCATATTAACATAAAGAGAATCAAACAACGAGCAGCTGTGACGACTGGAGAACAATCAATTTAACAAAGATATGAATCTTTTGTGTTTCAGCCTCTTGTCGGTTTGAATTCACTGAGATTTTAAACAAAGGTTTTTGTCACAAACCAGGACTTCACCTTGAGGACTTCACAGAGACTCGGATCATTTCTCTGGTGCTGGTCAGTTATTGTTGCAGGATTGAGACGTACAACATCTACAACAATGTGTTTGTCTCAGTTTGTGTTGCACTGCTCACATATATTCATATTTGTACGACAGCTCGTTCTGTTCATGCTGCACGCGCAATGCATGCTGGTACAAAGAGTTCATTATATAGGCTATACAAAATTAACTAAACTACAAATGGTGAAGTCACTATAAACTGATTAGTGAGTGATTCAGACACAACGTTGCTGAGATCATGTTGTTCTTCACGGGTGATGATGACACTCATTTCTACACAACCAACACTAACAAATCTGTGTTTTTGTGTGTGTTTGTGTATGTGTGTGTGTTTGCAGAACTGTTTCCTCCAGCTGTCGTCTCATAACAAGCTCGTCAGCATGTTCCTCTAATTAGCCTCATTAGCTGCCACGCTAACTCATTCATTTACACACAGACACCAAATGTAAACAATGTCATTAACTTGCTTACGGCTGTTAGCAACATGCTACACACACACACACACACACACAGACAGACACACACACACAAACACACACACACACACACACACCCACACACACACACATTCACATATGTTTGCATATCTATCTTTGTGAGGATATTCATGACATTATACATTCCCTAACCCCCCCTCTAACCTAAACCTCTCTTCATCACTTCATCTCTTCATCTCTTCATCACTTCATCTCTTCATCTCTTCATCACTTCATCACTTCATCACTTCATCTCTTCATCTCTTCATCTCTTCATCACTTCATCTCTTCATCTCTTCATCACTTCATCACTTCATCTCTTCATCTCTTCATCACTTCATCTCTTCATCTCTTCATCACTTCATCTCTTCATCTCTTCATCTGTTCATCACTTCATCTCTTCATCTCTTCATCACTTCATCACTTCATCTCTTCATCTCTTCATCACTTCATCTCTTCATCACTTCATCTGTTCATCACTTCATCTCTTCATCTCTTCATCTGTTCATCACTTCATCTCTTCATCTCTTCATCGCTTCATCGCTTCATCACTTCATCTGTTCATCACTTCATCACTTCATCTGTTCATCACTTCATCTCTTCATCTCTTCATCTCTTCATCACTTCATCTCTTCATCACTTCATCTCTTCATCTCTTCATCCATTCATCTCTTCATCTCTTCATCTCTTCATCTGTTCATCACTTCATCTCTTCATCTCTTCATCACTTCATCTCTTCATCACTTCATCTCTTCATCACTTCATCTGTTCATCACTTCATCACTTCATCTGTTCATCACTTCATCTCTTCATCTCTTCATCTCTTCATCACTTCATCTCTTCATCTGATCATCTGTTCATCTCTTCATATCTTCATCACTTCATCACTTCATCTCTTCATCTCTTCATCACTTCATCTCTTCATCTCTTCATCACTTCATCTCTTCATCTCTTCATCACTTCATCTCTTCATCTCTTCATCACTTCATCTCTTCATCTCTTCATCACTTCATCTCTTCATCTCTTCATCACTTCATCTCTTCATCTCTTCATCACTTCATCTCTTCATCTCTTCATCACTTCATCTCTTCATCTCTTCATCACTTCATCTCTTCATCTCTTCATCACTTCATCTCTTCATCTCTTCATCACTTCATCTCTTCATCTCTTCATCACTTCATCTCTTCATCTCTTCATCACTTCATCTCTTCATCTCTTCATCACTTCATCTCTTCATCTCTTCATCACTTCATCTCTTCATCTCTTCATCACTTCATCTCTTCATCTCTTCATCACTTCATCTCTTCATCTCTTCATCACTTCATCTCTTCATCTCTTCATCACTTCATCTCTTCATCTCTTCATCACTTCATCTCTTCATCTCTTCATCACTTCATCTCTTCATCTCTTCATCACTTCATCTCTTCATCTCTTCATCACTTCATCTCTTCATCTCTTCATCACTTCATCTCTTCATCTCTTCATCACTTCATCTCTTCATCTCTTCATCACTTCATCTCTTCATCACTTCATCTCTTCATCTCTTCATCTCTTCATCTCTTCATCACCTCATCTCTTCATCACTTCATCTGTTCATCACTTCATCACATCATCACATCATCTGTTCATCACTTCATCTCTTCATCTCTTCATCACTTCATCTCTTCATCACTTCATCACTTCATCACTTCATCTCTTCATCTCTTCATCACTTCACCTCTAAAGTGAGGTTTAGGTTAGTATTTTGTCAATGAATGTCCTCACTAAGATAGATATGCAAACATATGTGAATGTGTGTGTGTGAGTGAGTGTGTGTGTGAGTGTGTGTGTGTGTCAGTTGATCACAGTGTTAACATGTAAACTGGTTTAATCAAAGCCCTGCAGGAGGTAAGAGAGAGAAAACGATGCTAATTAAGAGAAGACTCACTTTATCATCGTCACTCTCACACACACACAATGATTACATGCACACACACACAAACACAGTCACACAAAGTATCGTGTCAGCCATCAAGGCAATTAGGGAGGCAGGGGGCGAGCAAGCATTGAAAATATGGACACCTAAACGGAGAGAGAGAAATTGTGTGCAGTTTTAATGTTAATTAGTAGGTTTGTATGTGTGTGTAGGTGTGTGTGTGTGTGTGTGTGTGTGTGTGTTTGTGTGTGTGTGTGTGTGTGTGTGAGTGTGTGTGTGTGGGGCTACATTGGAGAACTGATGATGTCACAGTGATGAGACAAAACTGTCGACGCTAGCATGAGTGAGGAAACATAAACACAGACACACTACCTGTCTGTCTGTACCTGTCTGTACCAGTCTGTCTACACCTGTCTGTCTGTACCTGTCTGTACCTGTCTGTAACTGTCTGTACCTGTCTGTCTACACCTGTCTGTCTGTACCTGTCTGTAACGGTCTGTACCTGTCGTTCTACACCTGTCTGTCTGTACCTGTCTGTAACTGTCTACACCTGTCTGTCTGTACCTGTCTGTAACGGTCTGTACCTGTCTGTCTACACCTGTCTGTCTGTACCTGTCTGTAACTGTCTGTACCTGTCTGTCTACACCTGTCTGTCTGTACCTGTTTGTCTGTACCTGTCTGTAACGGTCGGTACCTGTCTGTCTACACCTGTCTGTCTGTACCTGTCTGTACCTGTCTGTACCTGTCTGTCTACACCTGTCTGTCTGTACCTGTCTGTAACGGTCTGTACCTGTCTGTCTACACCTGTCTGTCTGTACCTGTCTGTCTGTACCTGTCTGTCTGTACCGCTCTGTACCTGTCTGTAACGGTCTATACCTGCCTGTCTACACCTGTTTGTCTGTACCTGTCTCACAGACAGGTACAGACAAACAGGTAAATGGACAACTGTCAGTCTTCACCATCATCCTCCTCTGACAAGCATACCAATCATTCGAGACACTGTGTGTGTGTGTGTGTGTGTTTGTGTGTGTGTGTGAGTGTGTGAGTGTGAGTGTGATTGTGTGTGTGTGTGTGTGTGTGTGTGTGTGTGTGTGTCAGGGGAGTTGAGTATCATCAGTATTCAGAGACTCGTTTCTCTGCAGTTTTTTCCTTCAACACACAATTTTTTTTTCAAATACAATATCATGTTACCATGGTGATGGTGATCACTAGAAACATCAGCACCTTCAGACGCAGTACTCCACAGTACTACAGTACTCCACAGTACTCCACAGTACTACATTACTACAGTACTTCACAGTACTACATTACTCCACAGTACTCCACAGTACTACATTACTCCACAGTAATCCACAGTACTTTACAGCACTAAGCAGTAGTACAGTACTCCACAGTACTACAGTACTCCACTAGTTCAAATACACCAAATGAACGTCCTCGTGGTTCTTCTTCTTCTTCTACTGTTTAATTCTGGCTGTACTTCCTGTGATTGGTCCAAGTCCAAACTGTCCAACAAAGTGTTTTCAAAGCAACAGAACCTGGTTCAGTTGGATCCAGACCCAGAACTCCTCTTCTGTTCTGAGGAACCGTTCACACCTGATGTTCAGCTTCAGTCTGATGGTCAGTACAGAACCAGGTGTGAACAACACCTCACACCTCCTCCTGATGCAGCTCTGAATATTAAACACCCCCACCCCAGTGACCAATGCCATCAGGAGATGGTTCCTCTCTGTCTGTGATGTCCTCCTGATGGTTCCTCTCTGTCTGTGATGTCCTCCTGATGGTTCCTCTCTGTCTGTGATGTCCTCCTGATGGTTCCTCTCTGTCTGTGATATCCTCCTGATGGTTCCTCTCTGTCTGTGATGTCCTCCTGATGGTTCCTCTGTGTCTCTGATCTCCTCCTGATGGTTCCTCTCTGTCTGTGATGTCCTCCTGATGGTTCCTCTCTGTCTGTGATATCCTCCTGATGGTTCCTCTGTGTCTGTGATGTCCTCCTGCTGGTTCTTCTGTGTCTGTGATGTCCTCCTGATGGTTCCTCTCTGTCTCCGATGTCCTTCAGATGGTTCCTCTCTGTCTCTGATGTCCTCCTGATGGTTCCTCTGTGTCTCTGATGTCCTCCTGATGGTTCCTCTCTGTCTGTGATGTCCTCCTGATGGTTCCTCTCTGTCTCCGATGTCCTTCAGATGGTTCCTCTCTGTCTCTGATGTCCTCCTGATGGTTCCTCTGTGTCTCTGATGTCCTCCTGATGGTTCCTCTCTGTCTCTGATATCCTCCTGATGGTTCCTCTCTGTCTGTGATGTCCTCCTGATGATCTCTCTGTCTCTGATGTCCTCCTGATGGTTCCTCTGTGTCTCTGATGTCCTCCTGATGGTTCCTCTCTGTCTGTGATGTCATGGTTCCTCTCTGTCTCTGATGTCCTCCTGATGGTTCCTCTGTGTCTCTGATGTCCTCCTGATGGTTCCTCTCTGTCTGTGATGTCCTCCTGATGGTTCCTCTCTGTCTCTGATGTCCTCCTGATGGTTCTTCTCTGTCTCCGATGTCCTCATGATGATCTCTCTGTCTCTGATGTCCTCCTGATGGTTCCTCTGTGTCTCTGATGTCCTCCTGATGGTTCCTCTTTGTCTGTGATGTCCTCCTGAGGGTTCCTCTCTGTCTTTGATGTCCTCCTGATGATCTCTCTGTCTCTGATGTCCTCCTGATGGTTCCTCTGTGTCTGTGATGTCCTCCTGATGGTTCCTCTCTGTCTGTGATGTCCTCCTGATGGTTCCTCTCTGTCTCCGATGTCCTCATGATGATCTCTCTGTCTCTGAGGTCCTCCTGATGGTTCCTCTGTGTCTCTGATGTCCTCCTGATGGTTCCTCTCTGTCTGTGATGTCCTCCTGATGGTTCCTCTCTGTCTGTGATGTCCTCCTGATGATCTCTCTGCCTCCTGATGGTTCCTGTCTGTCTCTGATGTCCTCCTGATGGTTCCTCTCTGTCTGTGATGTCCTCCTGATGGTTCCTCTCTGTCTCTGATGTCCTCCTGATGGTTCCTCTGTGTCTCTGATGTCCTCCTGATGGTTCCTCTCTGTCTGTGATGTCCTCCTGATGGTTCCTCTCTATCTCTGATGTCCTCCTGATGGTTCCTCTGTGTCTCTGATGTCCTCCTGATGGTTCCTCTCTGTCTGTGATGTCCTCCTGATGGTTCCTCTCTGTCTGTGATGTCCTCCTGATGATCTCTCTGTCTCTGATGTCCTCCTGATGGTTCCTCTCTGTCTGTGATGTCCTCCTGATGGTTCCTGTCTGTCTCTTATGTCCTCCTGATGGTTCCTCTGTGTCTCTGATGTCCTCCTGATGGTTCCTCTCTGTCTGTGATGTCCTCCTGATGGTTCCTCTCTGTCTCTGATGTCCTCCTGATGGTTCCTCTCTGTCTGTGATGTCCTCCTGATGATCTCTCTGTCTGTGATGTCCTCCTGATGGTTCCTCTCTGTCTCTGATGTCCTCCTGATGGTTCCTCTCTGTCTGTGATGTCCTCCTGATGGTTCCTCTCTGTCTCTGATGTCCTCCTGATGGTTCCTCTCTGTCTTTAATTTACAAGCTTCTTTTATTTTGAACACCATGTTCTTTTCTTCTTGCTCTTTTTTCTTTTTAACTTATTCAGGAAACATTTTCCCTCTTGTGAAGAGCTCAGTTCCCTGTGGTATAACACACACACACACACAGACACGCACACACACACACACACACACTCACACACACACACACACACACACACACACTCCTCCATAATTACCAGCAGAATCTTCTTCTTCTTCTGTATATTATGGTCTGCAGACGCATCGTTATGGAGATTAGAATGTGAAACGTTAAATATCAGGTTTTTGATTTAATTGGTTCCTGCAGATGATAAATGTTTCTGGAGGTGATGATGTCACTAAGTGCTGAAGTGCCTGACCTCTGACCTGTGATGGACAGGAGCTTTGACTGACAGGTGTGAGGCTCTTTGATTGACTGTTTATGTGATGTGGTGATGACATCACATTCTGTTGGGCCCAATCAGAAAGCAGCATCTGACAGCGAACGTGTCACTGAGCTTTAAAGAAGCTTTCAACAGCAGAAAATATTAAAGAGAACAAACTCCCAGATGACGAAGACGAGGTCGTGTAAATCAACTCCTCATCTTTATCTAAAATAAAAATCTATTTTTTAAAACGTTAAATCTGTCAAATGATTATTTCATTCAACTCATCCAGTGCTGATGATGAAATAAATATGAACAGACAGAGGTTTAGTTGTCACTCGTCCATTAAACTACACACAGACACACCCTCACACACATCGTGTGTGTTGGAGCCTTTTAGCAAATTTGTCGTTGGTTTGTGATAAAAGTTAAACAGCTTTGGGAAAAACCTTTTTGTCGTTTCTTAAAAGGTTTGTGTGTGGAGGCAGAGAGGCAGCCGCCTAAAAGCCAGAATAAATATTAAAAACAGATCAATATTTTATTCTAGATAAATTATTATAGTGTTTCTGAAAGCTGCAGTGTGTCTGTGTTTGTGTGTGTGTGTGTGTTAATAATAGATCAGAGTGTGTTACTAACACTATATTGTGATGTTAAAGTGACTGGGGCTTCGTTTCTATCTGAGGTGTTTTTAAAACATATGACAGAAGCTCAAATGACATTAATAATTCATCACATGTCAGTGTGTGTGAGTGTGTGTGTCTATGTGCGTGTGTGGTTCAGCTTGTCTGATTCTCTCTGCAAACTAACATGAACACAAAATCACTGGCCTCCAAATCCTCATGAAAATGAATCACTTTTCAAATAAAAACCTACACAAGGTACAACAATCTACAAGTACACACAGGGACCAAAGATTATGACAAAAAAATCAACATAATCACAATCATCATCATCATCATCAAACAGACACACTAACACACAGACAAACTAACACACAGACACACACAGGCTCATTACCTGCAACAGAGCTGATGACATTTCACTGTCTGGTTTACATGTGTTTGATCTGATACAACTGAACACACCACAGGTGGAGACACAGTCAACACAGTGACGACACACACCCACACACACACACACACACACACACACACACACACACACACACACACACACATTATTTGTGTTAAACCTTGGCTCTAACAACAGCTATTATGACTATGATGATGATGATGATGATGATGATGATGATGATGAGAATGATGATGATGAAGGTGTAGATAATGATGATGAAGGTGTAGATGAAGGTGTAGATAATGATGATGATGATGATGAGAATGATGATGATGATGATGATGATGATGATGATGATGATGATGATGAAGGTGTAGATAATGATGATGATGATGATGATGATGATGATGATGATGATGAAGGTGTAGATAATGATGATGATGATGATGATGATGATGATGATGAGGAAGGTGTA
>CM028864.1:158720-176948 GCA_016801935.1 Platichthys stellatus
GTGGGTCACATGCTCCTTCGCTCACAAACATGTGACGAAACACACAACCAGGAAATAAAGAATTATAAAAAATTAAATAAAATACATAAAACTAAAGTAATAGATATCAAATAAAGTATATTAGTCAGTAGAATGAATTAATGAATGAAGTAAAACTGATGAGGTCAGTCTGAAGTGTGTGTATGTGTGTGTGTGTGAACTCTGACCCCACTCCAGACTACTGACCTCACAATGTAATAGAAGCGTCACAGTCTGCCGACAAACACACACACACACACACACACACACACACACACACACACACACACACACACACACACACACACTGTGGAGGGTCCAAACGTCCGGCTCTGGGTGTTGGAGGATAATCAATCATGCAGCTGTCTGACCAATCAGTCAATCAACCCCCCCACATCACACATACACACTGTGTGTCAGGTGTGTGTGTGTGTGTGTGTGTGTGTGTTTGACATTGTGTCGAGCGTTGTCTTGGTTTTTTTGAAACCAGAAGTAACCATATTTGGATGAGCGGGGGTGAGGCCTGACTGAGAGATCGAGGACACACCCACCTACGCATACACCCATTGGACGGGACTGGCTGTCAATCACACCGCGCTGCTTTAACGCGTTGACAACAAATATAACGTAGTGTATCTGGTCCTGGTTTAAAGTGATCTCAGAGTCTCTGGTCCTGGTTTAAAGTGGTCCTAGTGTATCTGGTCCCAGTCTAGAGTGATCTCAGAGACTCTGGTCCCAGTCTAAAGTGATCACAGAGTCTCTGGTCCCAGTCTAAAGTGATCACAGAGTCTCTGGTCCTGGTTTAAAGTGGTCCTAGTGTATCTGGTCCCAGTCTAGAGTGATCTCAGAGTCTCTGGTCCCAGTCTAAAGTGATCACAGAGTCTCTGGTCCTGGTTTAAAGTGATCTCAGAGTCTCTGGTCCCAGTCTAAAGTGATCACAGAGTCTCTGGTCCCAGTCTAAAGTGATCACAGAGTCTCTGGTCCTGGTTTAAAGTGGTCCTAGTGTATCTGGTCCCAGTCTAAAGTGATCACAGAGTCTCTGGTCCCAGTCTAAAGTGATCACAGAGTCTCTGGTCCTGGTTTAAAGTGGTCCTAGTGTATCTGGTCCCAGTCTAGAGTGATCTCAGAGTCTCTGGTCCCAGTCTAAAGTGATCACAGAGTCTCTGGTCCTGGTTTAAAGTGATCTCAGAGTCTCTGGTCCTGGTTTAAAGTGGTCCCAGTGTCTCTGGTCCTGGTTTAAAGTGGTTCCAGTGTCTCTGGTCCTCAGAGATCAGGATTTTCCGCTCAGACTCTTTTAACATGAATAATATGAAGCAGCTCAGGATGGAGAGACTTCATCTAAAACAACATGTCTCTCTCTCTCTCTCTCTCTCTCTCTCTCTCTGTCGATCTTCATTCTCTCGTTTCTCTCTCTCGCGCTATTTCGCTTCATTTGGTCGAAATAGTTTCAACTCGTTTAACAGAATCTCTGGAGAGCACCCCCTCCCTCCCTCTTTCCTCCTCTCTCTCTCTCTCTCTCTCTCTCTCTCTCTCTCTCTCTCTCTCTCTTCCTTCGCTCTCTCTCTCTCATCCCCGAGTGTCTGCTGCCCCCTGCTGCTCACTCACGTCACTAAAGTCCTCTGATTGGTTCAGTCACTGTGACGCCCGGTCATTTTAAATGAATCCAATGGGAACGTGTGACGTTTCGAACAAACGGAAATACAACTTCCGGTGCAGCGAGTGAGACTTCGAAGTAAATACAACTTTTACATTTTAGTTACTTTTGATCATAAAAACAAAATGAATAAATTAATGAGTATTTGAGGACACACGATTTGAGTCAAACTCTAATTCAAACGAGAGAAAAACAAATTAATGTCAAATATAGACAAAATGTCTGGAACATAAAACTTTTATGAAACTCAAACATCACATTGCGATTATTATTCACTGTTCAAATCAGAAAATAATTCATTAAGTATATATGAAAATAACATTTTATGTAATGAATAGTCTTAATTCATTTTTCAGTGGAATAAATAAGATAAAATAATTAAATAGTGTATGAATCAGAAACTGCATCTTTTATTGCGTGTCTCTTACCGGAAGTGGTAATGTGATTATTTTAAACTTGAATTTGCCGGTAAACAGAAGGTTAAACCGCGCGGTGTTTCCGGGCAGTGCAGCATTACGGTACCGGGACGTTAACGGAGAGTTACGGTAGCGGGACAGTAACGGAGAGTTAAAACTGGTAGCTTCCGGTCTCAGTGTGGACACATTAGCTTTACACAGCTAGCAGCTAACAGCCGGGCCGTTAGCTCCAGGCTAACCGGTCTGTGTCCCCGCTCCGCTAGCTGCTAGCTGCTAGCTGCTAACATGCAGTGTGCCAACCGGCTGAGGAAGAGGAGCGTGGAGCAGCAGCCGTGGAGCTGCAGAGCGGTGAGAGGATGAAGATGATGTTAGTGATGAAGAAGAGAGTCAGATCACATTGATGATGATTTTAACATTATATAATCAGGATATACTGTATAATGTTAGTGATGGTAATGATGAAGATGTTTATATTGAAGATGATGAAGGTGTGTATGAGGATGATGAAGATGTGTTTGATATCAGAAGCGGGTGTGTTTGGAGTTCCAATCATCTGAATGTCCAATGGAAACGAATCACGGTTTTATTGGAGCCAATCAGCAAGAAGAGCAGCAGGTCAGTGGAGGTCATGACACTCCAATACCCATGAGGCTTCACTCTTCATCAAGTTCATGTTTCTATTGACACGTGTGATTATTATATAAACTATGAGTCACTGCAACCTGTCGTTATGTGATATCACTAATCTTGTCATGCAGCTGTTACTATTGTGACGTTTAACGTGTGTGTGTGTTTGTTTGTGTGTGTGTAGACACAGGCTGCCGTGGTCCGACCCAGACTCTCCTGTCCCAGGTGCCTCGGAGGAGAACCAGTAAGTTGTGTGTTTGAGACCTGACGCTGGTTTGTCGTCTGACCGTTGATCTCCAGTTTGTCTGCAGCTGTAAACAGGGTGTGTTTGATTTGTCACATGATCAGACTCAGAGCTCCAGACTAACGTCCTCATCTAAGTGACCAATAGGTTTTCACTGCTCCTGTTGCCACAATAATTAACTATTATACCTCTTCATTTATTTATATATATATGGCTGAGTATGACATTTGAACTGAAATTAAACATTTTAAAACATCCTGGATAACGTGGTTTGTTGTTTATAGTGAAAGTGTAGAGCTCAGGTCAGTGAGTATGTTGGACGACGCCCACCTCTCAGCTTCACTGGCCATGTGTCAGAGAGTGGGCAGGGCCTAGGGCTTGTGTGTAGCTGAGTGGAAACTCCGCAAAGGAGACGAAGAGTCGATGAAGCTCAGACACAGCCGGTAAAGTTTGGTGCACTGGTTTAGTCCGGAGCTCTGAGGCGCTCCAGTGTCACCAGGCCCCGCCCAGACACAGAGCCTTGACTGCTGTCAGTCAAAATGAAGCTCTGTGATTGGACATGTGTGTTGAAAATGCATCCTGGGAATTGATGTTAACTTGTGTTTTTCATCTCAGGGTCACATCAACCACATCATGGGACAATGACTGTCAACACTCCCACAGGAGGAGGGCGTGCCCCCCCCACCCTCCAGAGGCCCAATTCCAATTCAGTTTCTGACTGATAATGTTGTTGTGACCCCGCCCACTTCTTTATCTTGTTGATGTGTTATCTGACATCAGAGAAATTCCCTCTGAACCTGAGTCTCAGATGTCCATGTGGTCTTGAATGCACCATCCAGTGGGATTTGGAGAACCTGCCGTCCAATCACGTACTTCTCCTCGTTCCTGACATACAGACACAACACATCGGCAGTGATTCGTCCATCGCTCAGTGACATCACTTTATTAGATGTGTTTTTTGTTAATAACTAATCAATCACAGTAAAGGATTGTTAAAATGCCATAGCTACTCTGATCACATGACTCTTCTCATTTCATCGCTGTAAAACTAACAGCTTCGGAAAAACTTTATTGATCCTGAACAAACGATCATGTGACTTGTGTTCAAACTGAGGCTTTTAACATCCTCAATAAACACTCCACATGATCGCTGTCAGCCAATCAGACAATTAATGACATGTCACTTCCTGTTTGTACGTTTATATGAAGCAGAGTTTTATTTTTAACGTGACTGAAAAATGTAAAACTATTTTTGATGAAAACATTTCCCTCTTCGGGTCTGACCAATCAGGGCAGCATTTGCACCGCAGCCTGATTTCACAATAAAAATACGACTGAAAACTTGTGAGGTGTTTTGTTTGATTGAGTTAGTGAACCCTGAACTTCGTCTGACAGGAAGATCCTCGCGATACTGAAAGAAACTTAAAACACAAGGTTCTGTTCCGACATCAACTCTAAAATTATTATTTGAATCAGTTCATTACAGACAAATATGAATTCATTTAGTTTTTTTTTATTAAGACGTATCAACATAAAGTGTCCTCTTATAACAGAAGTCTGGAGAAGAATCTAAATTAAAAACGTCACCGTCAACCAGTGAACCTGAAGATCTCAGTAAGCCCCGCCCCCTTCAGCTTCAGTCGGAGCGGTTTTGTGTTTCTTTGCAGCCGGAGCTTCGCCTGTTCAGGTAGAACAACACAACATGAGAACATGTTCCTTACATTACGGGTAAATACACAGGAAATGATCATTATAAACGTCTACACAATGTTCCACAGCATCAGGAACTATATCCGTCACTGGAGAACGTCTCAGAGTGATCAATATTTAACTGATATCGATTTTCTTCAAAAGTTTGTGGTTCCTCAGAAAACCTACAGTGTTCAGACTGTGGTGGAGCCTCCTGCTGGTCACATGAGTCACTGCAGCTCTTCATTGTGTATATGATCCCGCTGGCCGTCTTCCTGGTTTCTGGACACAGTACAAGTAGTAATAGTATTCAGTACACTGTAGTAATAGTAGTGAGTATTAATATTGAGAGTAATCTAACCTGCGTGCAGTAGAACTGATCGACACGTGGAGGAAACTGCTTCTTTGGAATCTTTGTCTGACAAACCGAACAACAGACCTCTGAGCAACCACTTCAGGAACACAACGTCACACAACATCACACACTAACACAGACACAAATACACACTGAAGCAGCAGGATACAGGTTGGTGACATCATAAGGACCTCTGAGCTCCAGAGCCTGAAACACATCAGTTTAGATCCAACGCTCCTCAAAACGGATCAATTCTGGTCAATAATCACAAGTGATCTCTCACCTTCTCAGCTGCACTGGACAGGATCACGTTCTGAAAAACACAAACTTACATCAGTCCACATCAGTCCAGACTGTCAGGGGGACAGCCTCTTAGCCACAAACAGGACGTACCCTCCCCTTGCAGCTCTCCATCAGACAAACTGCGTTAGCGATGGTGTAACGTCTCATGGTCGAGTCTCTGATGGCCGCAGAGTACGAGACCTCGAACACAACACCTCTGTCCACAGCCTGGACGCACAAGCACACACACACACACACAGTGAATCCAGATGTTGCAAAATAAATCGCTGCCTATCCTCATAAATGATAATCAACGAGGATGACCTCACCCCGCTCACTGGCGCCCTCTTGAAGAAGAAGGGAAGTTTCTCTGTGACTGAGATGCAGATGATGTCGACGTCGTACAACAAACAAGCCGCCTGAACACAAACGCATCGTTATCAACATGCGCTGCATTCAGTGACATTGTGTGGAAACTGGATGTGAACAGGAAGCAGCTGGTGCTCACGTGGAACAGTTTCTCTGTGGTGGGCTGGACGGCCAACAGGTCGAAGCTCCGGTACTCTGCAGCGTTCGGCCTCTGAACACACGCACACAGATTGACCAATTACCATCATCTGCAGATTAATCAACCCTGCTTTTATTCTGAAGGTCTGAGCTTTTATTTATATCCTGTGAACACCAACACTCACAAAGTGACTGGAGTCTGACATCACAACTGTCAGTCTGTTCAGCACTCTGATTGGACGAGAGCGGCCCTACCAGAAACACACATTAATACAATGACCACACGTGTCAATCCCCATCAGCATCGTCCTCACTCGTCCTCACTGTACCTGGACGACGGGCAGCTGATCCATCAGCTCCGTGATGGGCGTCGGCGTGGGGATCTCCTGCAAACAGGAAACAGACAGGTTACTTCCTGCAGGCGACTGAGTTCCTGAACGCAGCAACGCAGAGGACACACCCACCTGTTTCTTTTTGGAAGGTTCGAACACATAGTTGATGGCGACAGTGGAGAAACCAACTGAAAGGACAAGAAATTACAGACAGATCAATCACTGACGAATCACTGACCAGTCACAGATCAATCACTGACGAGTCACTGTTGATGCTGATCAGGTCATTTCGTCTTTGACCCCATGTTGTTTTTCTAACAGCTGATTTTCTTAAGACAGATTTAATTCTTAATAAAATCTTTGTCACGTGACGTTAAAATACAAAGTTATTATTAGTGAGAACAACAGATCTTGTGATAATGATTGTATTAATATATAAGCAGAACTTTAGACAGAGGCTGGTTAATGTGAGTTCCCAGTTAACTACAGGCTGACTACAGGTTAACTAGCGGTTAACTACCGACAGGGGAGTTAACACGTGTTGACTTCAGAAACAGAAACGTTAAATTGAGGCTTTTTGAGCAGAGCCCGGTGTAAAGGGTCCACAGCCTGGAGCTCAGAGCGGGGCTGCGCTGACTGCTCGCCCCGCTGCCGGGTCGTGGTCCCCGGGTACAGGGTCCGGGGGAGGCCGGTGCAAACTCACGCTGAGCCGCGGACTCGATCAGGTTCCGGACGCTGGGGCTGGAGCTCAGGTTCAGATCCATGAAAACCGCCATGATGATGCATGTGCTCAGCCGAAAGGCCTGCTGGGAGCTGTAGTCCCGCCTGGTATGACGTCACAGTCTCATGGGACATAATGTAACGTTTGAGAATCAGAGTAAAGTCAGATATTTAAAATCCGAATGTTTCTGTTTCATGTGACTTTAGTTTGGCTTCAACTTAACTAACTATATAACCCTCACCCCCCTACTAATGTCATCTTTTTCAGATTCACAATTTGTTTTACTCCACATTAACATTCAGATAAATAACAGAGTAAAGCAGCATTTCAGTGATGGATACTTTTACTTGAGTATTCTTGATCTAAGGACTTAAATACTTTTACTTCAGCAGGATTGTGAGGGTAGGACTTTAACTTTGATCGTTATTTACTCAGTGGTTTAATTGTGAAAAGTTGTCAGTTGTTTCTCGTCCACAAATAAAAGATTAAAACCAGTTTATTATAGAGACATGATGATAGAACCTTTAAAAACTGATGAAATCATTTCTTTCAACATTTTATTTTGAATAATCTGTGATTTAAACCCAATGAACAAAATATTCACATGATCCAAATAAATGAAGCAGATTAACTTTTTAAATTATCCGTTTTAACGCAACTTTAAAAATCTTATGTTTTATTCAAAGTCATGAGATTATATAACAGAGAGGTAGATGTTGTTTATTAGCATTTCATTACAAAGGAGTCACAAACAGACGATAACTTATAAAAACATTATCAACCTAATTAACATGAATGGTCATTTCAATGATGTTTAAAATCCTTATCTTTTAATTTGCCTTTGTCGCCATGTTTTCAGTGATCATGACCTCTGACCTGTCATGTTGATTTTCATTGTGTCTTTGTATTTCCTGCATTATGTTACATGCTAGCATGCTAACTCATTAGCCTCTGGACAGCGACAGTAAGTTAACATTAGTTAATGGGTTGACTTCTTGCTTCGTGACAATGAGCTAATTAGATCCATCTAGAGACACCGTTAATTTAGCTTAATCATACAGTGAGTTTTGTTATTATAGTTCCCATGATGCAAAGCTGGATGTGTTCAGTTTTTACAGCTCAGTACTTTTGCTGCTCATTTATGGATCTTAAATCTCTCCCACTTTCAGGACTCGTCAGAGCCTCTGAAACATGACGTCACTCTCCTCTCTCGCCGCTCTGCTGTCGTTCCATCCATTCCGTGATGAGGCGGTGGGCGATGGCGTGTTTCGGGGGAAGCCAGACGCCTGGAGGGTCACCTCTCCTGGGCGGAGACTTCATTTGGAGGGCGGAGGTGATTTCCTCCAGACTGAACCAGCGAGCGTCCTCCAGCTCTGTGTGGTCGACGTCCAGCTGCACAGATAACAGCATTTCCTCAAACAGCTGCTACTGAGGTGTTCCTCAGGGTCAACGCTAGGTCCTCAACTGGTTGTATCAAACTTGAGTTCCTGCTCTCGTCTATCATCTACAAACTACTTTTCCTTCCAGGGAAAAGCTCCTCCTACCCGTGAACGGACTATTAACTTTGACAAGGTCAAAGGTCAAAGGTCACTCAACGACACTCAACAGTTAACTCTCCCTTACTGCCAACATAACTGCAACAACATTTTCCTGTAGACTCATACTGCACAACATCAGGAGGGCAGGTTCTGGTCCAGGCTCTGGTCCAGAATCTGGCCCCACCTAGACTACTGCCCCCCTCCTGGCAGGTCGACCTGCTGCTGCCCTCCGACCTCTGCAGCTCTTCCAGAAACCAGCAGCTCCACTGGTCTTTAACCTGAGTTCACTCACGCTCCTCCGCTCCCTCCACTGGTTACCAGTGGCTTCATCCGTTTCAAAACACTAGTACTTGGTACCGTGCTGTGACCGGATCGTGTCCAGTCCACATCCAGGACCTGGTCAAACCTCACAGCCCGTCCACTCTGCATCGACCAATCAGCTGCTCCCTCACAGTGAGGGAGCAGCTGTCACTCAACAACATCAGGACAGTTTCCTGTCCTGGCTCCTAAACCGTGGAACCAGCTCCACATGGACATCAGGACAGGAAGTCCACACATTGTCCTCCAGACTGAAGACACATCTCTTCTGACTATACCTCGGAAAAAAATGTTTCAATAAATATACTCTTTTAAACACTATATTTAGTGGCACATATGTCACTTACTCATCGCACTTTGTAGTTTGGCCTCTTGATTCTTGTTGTTTTTTTTCCTCATGGTTGATGCACTTATTGTCTCTTGAGATAAAAGCGTCAGCTCAATGTAATGTAAGGTGTATGTGTCTACCACTTTCAGTTCGGGAGGCAGACACCATCTGTTTGTTTAAGAGTAGACTCAAAACCTTCCTTTTTGATAAAGCTTATGGTTAGAGCTGATTAGTGCAGCAGAACGTTACTTTTTCTATGTTTTAAAATAAGAAGCGTTGAGTCTAAAAAGGCATAGAGGTACTGATGTCTGATCTACTGAGTGGGTCACATGGTTTTCATCGTTCTACCATACAAACCAGTAGCCAGTCAGATTTACCTTGAGCCCCAGTGTAGCCTCCAGTTCAGCCTGTATCATTGTTTCATTGATTAAAAGGTAAAAACCGCTGATGACGCTAAAGGCCGAATTATAGTCCCGGACTGCAACCGTGGAAGACCACGCAGCTGCACCGACGGACTCGTTTTGGTTTATACTTCTCTAACGTGCTGCGCGTGTTGCAACGCAATTCACCGCCAGGACACTAGGCGGAGTGACGTTGTTTGTTGAAGACAAAACACACAAAGAAGAGACGTCTTCTTCTTCATCGACTGTTTATTTACGTCGCCACTCCGGCTCCTCAGAGCCTCTTTCTGGCGGACAAATCGGCCAGTCAGTGACGGGTTATACAAGTGGACATCCCTATCCCATTGAAGTAATTCATATCTCATCAGTACATGTTTCTGACCCTTGACCTCTTCCCCGAGTCCCTTTGCTTTATCTCTGCGGATCCAGGGCCTCTGTGGCCACACCATGGATTGTGATTTGTGGATCGTGTAGCAGAGGTCGTGGTGGTGGATCCAGTTTGATCCAGTTTGGTGGATTCTATATCGTGCTGGCTGATCTTAGTGGTAATGGATCCTGTGTCACGTTGGCATCATATGGTGGTGGACCAGGACCGAGGTGGCAGCTAATGATGGATCCTAACTGGCGGCAGTGGACAATGACTGTGGACTATAGTGGATCTGGTCTGGATGGTGGATCATGGTCTTGCTGGCTGCTGACCACAGACTATGATGCATCAGGACTGATTGACAGATCGTATTGAAGTTATTCATCAAAATGTCTACCCTCATCAATGCTGCTAACAACTTTAATCCTGATGATGTTTCCTTCACTTGACATCTGTTGACTTGTGTCCGTCCTGGGAGACGGGTCCTCACATGTGTCTCTGAGGTTTCTATGTATTTGTACCTGTTAAAGGTTTTTAGTAGTTTGTCCTGACTCTTGTTGAGGGCTAAGGACAGAGGATGTGACACCAAATTTAAAGCCCTATGATACAAACTGTGATTTGTGAATATGGGCTATATAAATACAATTTGATTGATTGATTGATTGAGTATGTCAGCTCACCTGAGTGTGGGCGGGGCTCACAGAGGCGTGGCAGCCCAGCATAAAGGAGCTGTGAGGGAAAGGCCAGTGCTGCGAGGAGCTGTAGGAGATGCCGTCGACCTCCAAACCCACTTCCTCCGCCACCTCCCTGCACAGAGTCTCTTCCACAGACTCACCTGGAACAGACACACAGGTGGGTTAGACCCGGTGAACAGACAGGAAACAGATAAGAGAGTGTGTTACAAGTGAGATTGACCCATGTCACAGAAACCAGCCAGAGCACTGTACATCCCCCGTGGGAAGGACGACTGTCGCCCCAACAAACACCGTTTCCCATCAGACACCAGGACAATCACCACTGGAGACATCTGCAGGAAGACCAGAGAGACCAGGAACTAGTCAGAACAGAACATCGATCCATGCCACCAACAACAAAATTGAAAGCTGGTTGTGATCCAGATAAGAACTGGTTTTGACCAGGTCTAAATCTGGTTCAGATCCAGTTTAGGTTGAGTTTGGATCTTTTAAAATTAGATTCACCGTTGGATAGTGGACAGTCCCGCTGCTCCTGCAGACTCTCTGACTTCCTGCCTGGTTCCGGTGGGTCGGCTGGCCTGTAGCACAGCAGAACCTGTTGGTTTGGTGCCAGCGCAGCAGAGCCTGACCCTGCAGGACAGACCATTATCAGGACAGGAATTGATCATCCACACTGGACACAGTCTGCAGGTCCACTCTAATTGTCTGAGCTGAGCTTTTAAAAAGGACTACTTCAAAATATAAGCATGAATCAAGTGAAAGTCTTGTTGTAGTTCCTGACCTTGGCCACTATAGGGACCTCTGCAGCAGTCAGCAGAAAGAAGGATTTCCTGAGCTCTACAAAGTTGCCTTCACACTCTTCTTCTACTGCTGCCTGATCCAATTCTCCTACAAAGCCGAACACAGAGCAGAACATCAGACCAGAACCTGCTGTCAGTCCGACGAATGGATCACGTGTTCTTACCAACATCCAAACAGAACTGAGCCTGGTTCTCTTCAGAACAGCCGACCAGAACTGACTCCGTCAGCAAACATCTGTCATGACCAAGTCGCTCCAGAATCAACTGCACATCTGGAATGTAAAACATCAACTGTGTTAGAATGTCAAGCTCATTGGTGCCTCAGGTTATGGTTCTACACTTTTCTACTGATATTATCTTTATTAGTTTCCCTAATTGTAGTCCTGTCTATTAGCTTCTGTTCTTGAGGTTCTGGACCTGAAGTTCTGTTTTCCTGAGGTTCCATACCAGAGGTTCTGTTTTTTGGTTCTCTACCTGTTGTTGTAGAGTTCTCTACCTGCGGTTGTGGTTCTCAACCTGAAGGTCTCTTTTTCTGTGGTTCTCTAAATGAAGCTTTAGGTTCTTAACCTGAACTGCTGAATGTTGGCGGTGTGAAGGTTCCTCTCTCAGCACGTTGCAGCAGAGGAGACAGACGGTGGAACAACATGATGTTGCTGTTCTGCAGCGCTTCAGCACACAAGGACTCGTCCTCCTTCAGCTTGTTCACATACCTGAGGAGACAATCATCAATCAACCTGCTAACAACCAGCTCCTCATTTAGAAGTTGTAAGTTACTGAACCTCATCCTGGAGACATATCTTGAGCAGCTGCGACTCTGCGGACATTTTGAGGTAGAGAGGAGGATCCTCAGAGGTTTCAACATGGCCGCCATCCTGTACTGGTCTGGACCAAACTGGTTTGAACCGATTCTGCTGCCTGCAGACAAGTCAGGGGGAACAGACTTTTTACAGAAAAAAAAACTAGCTTAGCATAAAGATGAAGGGGGGGGGGGGGGGGGACCTAATTTAGCATTAAGACTGGGGGAAGTGGGAAACTGTTAGCATATCTAATCATGAGCAATAGAGGAGGGTATTAGCCTAGCTTAGCATGAAGACCAGACAGTTCTGATCGAACTATAGATCTTCTTCACAGCTGTCTTGTTGACATGAAATCAAAGGTAAGCTAAGGTGTTATTACACATGAAATCAAAGGTAAACACAGGTGTTATTACACATGAAATCAAAGGTAAACACAGGTGTTATTACACATGAAATCAAAGGTAAACACAGGTGTTATTACACATGAAATCACTCACTGTTGTGATTTACTTATTTTTACTATTTTATATCAAATTGCTGCTGTGAAGAAGATCAATACTTCATTAATGCTTCATGATTCATGTTGATATAAAAGTGAATGATCATTAGTGTTCTGACCACAACACATGAATGCACATGTTAGTGTTTGTATCATAAACACTGAAAGAGAATAATGCTATTATAGACCGAACATGTGACACATGTGTTTATATGAAACAATCATGAAGAAAACATGAAGCAGATTTGACCTCAGGTCACAGAACAAAGGTGACGGAGTTCAGAGTCACAGTGAACACGTAATTTCAAAATAAAACGTGCTTACCTGCAGCTCTTCTTCTTCTTCTTCTTCTTCTTCTTCTTCTTCTTCTTCTTCTTCTTCTTCTGCTGCTGCTGGTGGTGTCTGTAAGACAGAGTCTGCCCCCTGCAGGAACCCCGGCAAAGAAAACCAATAAATACACTATTTACTTACGTTTCATTTTAAACAGAAACACGTTCATGAAACGATATATTGAAATGAACTTCTGCAACCCAAACTTCAAGCTGAAGCATAATCTGAAATTATTAAAAAAATTATAATATTGTAGAATCTGCTTCTCCCTGTCTCTTGTTGGACCGGAAAAGAGACTAGCCTCTTCCGGTTCCGGTCAGCGCTGTGTGTTATGAGTTGATCTAAAACTTTTTCGCCTCAACTTTAGTTTTGATAAAGAGAAGAGACTCCGCGAGGCGGAGCGCGTGAGCTGTTAGCTTCTGTTAGCTGCGGTTAGCTGGTGTTAGCTGATGGTAGCTTCTGTTAGCTGCTGGTAGCTGCAGTTAGCTGGTGTTAGCTGCTGGTAGCATTTATTAGCTGCGGTTAGCTGGTGTTAGCTGATGGTAGCTTCTGTTAGCTGCGGTTAGCTGGTGTTAGCTGCTGGTAGCTGCTGTTAGCTGCTGTTAGCTTCTGTTAGCTGCGGTTAGCTGGTGTTAGCAGGATGAGCTCCTTAGTGGCCCTTCACACCCAGCTGGCCACCGTCATGGAGTCTTTGGTTCACGCTGCGGTGGCGGAGCTCAAGAAGCTGGTGGACAACAGCTCGACCTTTCTGGACCTCCGGACCGAAGCGGAGCTGCCTCTGCCGGCCAAAGTTTCATCAGAGAGCAGGGAGAAGACGGTGAGGAGCCGGGCAGCTGTGGAGCTGGACCCCGGAACCAGAGCGATACACTGGTTGTACAGTTTGATTTGAACTCTCTTCATGATTCAATTCAGGGAAAAACTAACCCTAACCCTAACAACATGATTTTGTATTGACCATAATCATTTATAACCTGGTGTAATCAGACAAAAGAGAGAGAGAACTACCTCACATTAAAGCTGCAGTCAGAACATTATGAGGTGAGTCTGACCTCTGACCTGCGTCAGGTGCTGTTCGCCTCCATCATGGAGACCCTGGGGAACGAGGCTCTGGGGAAAATGATGAACATCGTGGATGAAGCCGAGCTGGTGTCGGGACGGAGTGGGAAGAGACCACAGACCAGCGTCCTCAACATCCTGAACAACGCAACCGTCGGTACGTGGCCCCGCCCCCTGCTCATACACACACAGTTTCAGAAATCCACCGGTAATCATATGGTGCTGACGTGATGTTTGAAATGTCCGTTACAGAGTTGGAACACTCGTACGGCGTCCGATTACAGAGCTGCGACACGGACAGGTCGCCACAGGTAAGACTACCGCCCACATACCTGGCATCGTGATGCGTTCACTGACCTGACCGATGTGAGTACATTACAGGTGTCGCTGCTGACCCAACCAGAGAAGGAGACGGTGGAGGGTCCCTTTGTGCCGGCCGTGACAGTCAAAGACGAACGTGGAAACATCGACCTAGGAGCCATCGCTGAGAGTGAGCACCTGATCAATATCAGTCAATACTTGATCAAACCCAGTGACCAATACATGTTCCTGGTTGATCAATATCAAATCCCTGCTCAGACCTCAGGATGTGCTGCTCATGATGATGATGGTTTTTCCCTCCAGGAGCTCATGATGAAGCTCAGCCTCTTCTAATCGACCGGCAGGAGGAAATTTCCGCTTCCCCTGAGTTTGTTCTTGAGAGCGTCACCTGGAAGTGCTTCATATGCACGCTGTGCAGCAAATCCTTCACGTCTCAGAGCAACCTGAGGAGCCATCAGCGCATCCACTCTGAGGAGAAGCCGTTCTCCTGCAGCATCTGCGGCAGAGCGTTCCGTCAAAGGCAGAGCATGCAGAGCCACACACGCATGCACACGGGTGAGCGGCCGTACAAGTGTCCCGAGTGCGAGAAGTGTTTCACCAAGCAGACGCAGCTGAAGACGCACTCCATCATCCACACTGGGGAGAAGCCGCATGGCTGTGAGGTGTGTGGCAGCCGCTTCAGCCTGCTGCAGAACCTGCACCGCCACCAGCTCACACACACGGGCAAGAAGCTCTTTGTGTGCAACGTGTGCGGGAAAGGTTTCACCCGTTCCGTCACGCTTAAGACTCATGAACTCATCCACACGGGACAGAAACCCTTCAAATGCGAGGAGTGTCCCAAGACCTTTCGCCACGCCGTCAACCTGAAGAACCACCAGAGGATCCACAGTGGCGTGCGGCCCTTCAGCTGTGACCTCTGTGGGAAGAGCTTCCGTCAGTCAGTGAACCTGAAGATCCACCGCAGAATCCACACCGGCGAGCGGCCGTTTAGCTGCCAGGAGTGCGGCAAGACGTTCAGCCAGCAAAGCAGCCTGATCTCACACGGCCGCACACACTCCTCCGAGAAGCCGTTCGCCTGCAGCTCCTGCGACAAGAAGTTTAACAACGCCAACAGCCTGAAGCTGCACGAGCGTGTCCACACGGGGGAGAAACCGTACACCTGCGACATCTGCGGCAAGACCTTCAGTCAGGGAAGTCATCTGAGGACGCACAAGAGACACGTCCACGCCGGCGGAAAACAGTTCATCTGCGACAAATGCGGGAAGAGGTACTCGGACCAACGCAACATGAAGTTACACAAGTGCAGCTACGCGTGAACGAGATGACGCAGGGATTAAAATGAAATGTATTAAAGTTCTGGACATTCAGGGATTAAAACTCAGTTTGAATTTTATTTTACTTATGAAACAAACAAAGGTTTTTTTAAAGAGGAAAGTTATTTATTCAGTGTTGAGGAGGGTAAACCAATCAGATGTCCTGTGTTGATATGTGCTGTGCTTTGAAACTTTCCCATGAGCCTCTTCTCACTGTAGTGCACAATCTTTGACCTTTGATATTTAAAGGTGAGAGAGGACTTAAAGTATGACGAGTGACTGTCTACATGGACGCTAAATACTTCATGGGCGATATTAATAGTAGTATTAATAGAATAGTGTAACGGCTGCTCACAGTTATACAAGACAAATTAGAAAATGCCACAGTGGATATAATGAATGAAAGTCGGGTCAGGGCTTCAGCCTCCACGCAGGGATTAGCTTTCACAGCGCCCCCTAGTGGATGTTCAAAATGATTGGACAAGATGAGGACACGTGTCTGAAATAAGCCTGGTAGGATTTTATTATATTTCATGAATTTTGTAAAAAGTAATAAATGTTACATTTATGTTGCAAGTGGTCTGTGTGTTCTTAAAGGTACAGTTCCACGTTAAGAGTCAGAATATTATATTATGAATAACTATAATAATCACGTCATGTTTCCACTCCTGTTTGTTTGTTTGTTTGTCAGCAGGATGAACAGATCTCCAGTAAACCTGGTGGAAGATGATTTATGGCTCAGTGTAGAAAGTTGGTTTTAATCTTTTTAACATTGTGACATTAAATGTTTTCAATTTTTTCAGAGAATAATTCATGATGAAAAGTGTCAGACTGATTTTCAAGAGTCTGATCTGGTCCAGGTTGAGCTTAATAATCACGAGAATGAAAAGTGGAACAGTTAAAAACTAATAGTTGGTCTTGGTGGAAGAATGAGCTCAAGAAATGTTCTAGTTTTATTTAATGAGTTTGACAGTCAAAACACAACATTAGATAAATTAAGAGAAATTGATGGAAAACATCAAAGTTCCTAAATCTTTAACCAGTGAATCAGATTACTGGTAATAGAATACCTTAATTATTAGGTATCAAATGAAATGAAATGAAAGTTTATTGTCACATGCACCAATGACGGCGTCATCGAAGTTGTGAAATTCTTGTGACATGGCAGACAACATGTACGCAGTAGACGACTTTACAAAATAGAAAAATAACATACTATGTAATATAACATATAACATAGTCAAGTGATGCAGCACTTTACTGGGGGAAGGATGGGGGAGTATTAAATAAAATAATATGAATATATGTGTAACATATAACATAGTCAAAGCAAAGTCCAATGAAGCAGCAGTTTACAGGGTGAGGAAGTGGGGAATATTGATTGTTCAGAAGCCTGATGGCCTGGGGGGGGTAGAAGCTGTTTGTGAGTCTGGTAGTCCGTGCTCGATGCTCCGGTAACGTCTGCCAGACGGCAACAGGGTGAGAAGTCCACAGCCTGGATGGATGTGGTCCTTGATGATCTTCAGTGCTTTTCTCAGACATCTTGTGTTGTAGATGAGTTGCACTGAAGGGAGATGGCAGCCGATGATGCTCCTCTGTCTTCACCAGCCTCTGCAGGGCCTTGTGATCAGAGCGGAGCAGCTACCAGACCAGGCAGTAGAAGTTTGTTAAAGTTTTTGCAGCCATGCCAAACTTCTTGAGTCTCCTCAGGAAGTATAAACGCTTTTGTGCAGTTTTGACCACAGAGTCCTCTTGTTTGGACCAGGTCAGTTCATCTGTGAGGAACACACCGAGGAACTTGAACTCGGAGACTCTCTCCACTACAGCTCCATCAATGAGTATCGGACCGTGACACCCCCCCCCTGCAGCTTCCTGAAGTCCACGATCATCTCCTTGAGAGACAGGTTGTTCTCTTGGCACCATGTCTCCAAGCCTCTGACCTCATCTCTGTTGCAGTCGAGTTCTTTTGTTTCATAAAAAAATTATGTTAATTGGAATTCTTCTATTGACTTTTCTTCAGTTCAATAAATTAATTTAATCGAAACCTGACAACGAAAAATAAATTGATTATTCTCTTTAATCTTTTGTTTTGATTAAGACATGAACAAGGTTTGAATGTTTAATGGTGTATAGTTAATGATATGGTATAGTTCTATAGTAGACTTTCTGTTGTTCGGTCCTCCCGCCATTGGGGGCGCTGTTGTGTCCACGGCGCAACACTTGGTTGATTGTTTCCGGGTCGTCGCTGTGAACCCGGTTCTCACATCAACACACGTGAAGCAACGAACCGGAGTTTCTCCCTGAAACTCTCCGGTGTTTGTTGTCGCTGCGACCGAGGAGAAGTGACCGAAACCCGGGGAGAAGAAGAGCCCTGAGGCCGTAAACAACCGACGTCATGGCTCCGGTGAGTTTACACCGTTAAATAAACAGTTTAAGATTTGATACTGTCCTTCTTATTTGTCTATCTTTCTATATATATCTATCTCATCTACTTATCCATCTATCCGTTTAGTTATCTATACGTCTAGTTATTTATTTATTTATTTATCTATTTATCTTTTTATCTATATCTATTTATCCATCTATCTATCTATCTATATCTATCATCTAGTTATCCATC
>CM028864.1:177068-189587 GCA_016801935.1 Platichthys stellatus
TTTTCCATTTTTTCTTTTTTTTTTTTTTTTTTAACCCCCCCCCCCCCCCCCCCCCCCCTGCAGCCTCGGTCGAAGAAGGTGCGCCCGTCGTTCCGCCGCCTGTTGAAGACGAGCGATGTGAAGCTGGAGAACAAACTGAAGAACCGACAGATGAAGCAACAGAACGTCGCCAAAAAACAGCGTAAAGAGCAGAAGAAGCTGAGACAGGCGGTGAAGGATGCCGTCATGCGGACGCCCCGCCCACTGGAGACATACAAGAAGAGACCGGGTGAGAGGACCATGTGAACGATGGGTCACTCTCTGATTGGTTTAGAGTTTCGTTTCCCCCAGGGGGGCGGGATCTGATGGTCTGCTTTGTGTCTCAAACAGAGGAAGAGGAGGATGAGGAGGAGTTTCTGGAGACTCTGCCCACCGACATGATTGAGGACGAGGACCTGCAGCAGATGACCGCCATGGCTCGACAGGCATCCTTCATCACCAGAGACCTGTCATCATGGTAACCACAAACACACACACACAGTCGTCATCCAGCTGTGATGAATAACAAAATGGTGACGGAGCTGTGTTTGTCCCAGCGGGCCGGTGCACAGCGGGAAGAAGAGGAGCTCGGAGGTCGTCCACAGCTACGAAAAGGTCCCGAGGAAGATGGTGAGGACGGAGGAGAAGGAGATCATCCACCTGCTGCCAATCAAAGACAAGACGGGAGTCATTCCCCAGACTGTGGAGAGAGGTACGACTATTGACCCGTGACTGATCAGGGATCGATCAGGGATGGTTTTAATATCACTTGTGATTTGTTTTTGAAGTCATCAAACATCAGGAGCAAGAGGAAGAGAAAGCATCTGAAGAACAAGAGGAGCCAGAGAACGGTATGAGTGAAAACACACAAAGAAGAACACACATGAGATGAAGTCCCAAGCTGTTGGTCCTGATGTGCTTGTTATGCATCCTTCTGTCCAGAGGGGGAGCCAGAGAGTGTTGTAGAACTGACAGCCGAGCAGATGGAGCAACTCAGAGCTCAGAAGATAAACCAGAAGAAGCTGCTCATCGCAAACATGGCGTCAGCCGTCATCTCCGACCCGTTCAGTAACGTGAGTCTGGATCCAGATCAGGACCTGCTGGATTTACAGAGATAGTCAGAGTAATGTGTGTGTGTGTGTGTGTGTGTGATCAGATCAAGAGGCTGAAGGAGCTGCGGGGGATGCTGATGGAGTCGGACCCCTGCGTGGCGGTGACGGTCAGGAAGCTGGTGATGGTTTCACTCATGGAGATCTTTAAAGACATCGCCCCCACCTACAGGATCCGCCCCCTGACCGCCGAAGAGAAGGGTGTCAAGGTGTGTGTGTGTGTCCGTGTGTGTGTGCGCGCGCGTGTGTGTGTGTTCTGATGATGATGATTCTGTCTCCAGGTGAAGAAGGAGACTCAGCGTCTCAGAGAGTTTGAGGAAGGTTTAGTGAGTCAGTACAAGTTTTACCTGGAGGACCTGGAACAGACCATCAAAGGTACAAAACAACTACACTACAACACACAGCAATGACACACAACCTCGACTACACACTTACACACAGAATAGTTGGACAATAACAACCGCAGATTAACGATATATTTGTGCAGATGTGTTATTGGTCGCAAATAATCAAGACTGAGTTCTGTATTGAGTTCACACGTGTGTGTGTCTGTGTATCAGAGCGATGAAGAGAAGCCAGAGAGTCAGGATGGACTGAAGAATTAATATAGTTTATGTATATATATACTAGCTGATGTGAGGGGAGCAGTGTGGAGACATTTTCAGTTTTTTTTTTTTTTTTTTTTTTTGAGCAGTATATAACATTATATATATATATATAATGTTATATACTGCTTAAAAACTTTAAGGGAACACTTAATTTCACAGTATAACAGCCCTAACCCTAACACCAGTCAGTTAAACTCCAGAGATCAAAGTGTCCATCAGAAGAACCAGTGGTTCAGCTGCACCTCCCTGGGTTCCTCCTGGTGCAGTGGCCCCTGGGTTCCTCCTGGTGCAGTGGCCCCTGGGTTCCTCCTGGTGCAGGGTCCCTGGGTTTCTCCTGGTGCAGGGTCCCTGGGTTCCTCCCGGTGCAGTGGCCCCTGGGTTCCTCCTGGTGCAGGGCCCCTGGGTTCCTCCTGGTGCAGGGCCCCTGGGTTCCTCCTGGTGCAGGGTCCCTGGGTTCCTCCCGGTGCAGTGGCCCCTGGGTTCCTCCTGGTGCAGGGCCCCTGGGTTCCTCCCGGTGCAGTGGCCCCTGGGTTCCTCCTGGTGCAGGGTCCCTGGGTGGGTTCCTCCCGGTGCAGGGCCCCTGGGTTCCTCCCGGTGCAGGGTCCCTGGGCTCCTCCCGGTGCAGGGTCCCTGGGTTCCTCCCGGTGCAGGGCCCCTGGGCTCCTCCCGGTGCAGGGCCCCTTACAATCTTACAGTAGATTCTGGAGGAGGCAGATCATTACATTTATAATATATATTATATGAGATAAAAACACACAACTGCATACAACTTTCTACTACACACTGAAACACACACACTCACTGCCTGTGTGTTGTGCTGTCAGACTGGAAGCAGCAGAAGAAGAAGCGTTCGCAGGTTGTGAGTCTGCAGTCGTACCAGAGTCTGGCCCACGTGTCGGTGCGTTGTCTGTGTGAGCTGCTGCTCGCTCTGCCGCACTTCAACTTCCACAATAACATCGTGGTCGTCCTCGTGCCGCTGATGAATGACCCCGCCAAGCAGGTGAGGCCCCGCCCACTGCACCTTACCGTCAGGAAAGGTTCAGGAGTCAGTCATGTGATGCGTTCAGGTGTCTCTGTGCTTACAGGTGTCAGACATGTGTTGTGATGCGTTCAGGAAGCTCTTCCAGGAGGACAAACTGGGCGGGGCGTCATTGGCGACAGTCAGAGTCGTCTCTGGACTTGTTAAGAGTCTAAATTACAACATCAGACCTGAGGTAACGAATCAAGCACACCCAAACATCATGTCCGCTGCTGTGGGACAGCTGCCTCACACTGACATGTTGACCCCACCCCCCCAGGTGCTGCGGACGCTGCTCAGCCTGAGGATTCAGGAGGTCCAGATGAAGAAGGACGTGGAGGCGACTGCGCCAAAGAAAAAATTCATGAACAATAAAGAGAAGAAGAGTCTGTCCAGGATGAAGAGGAAGGTTTGTTCATCAACTGTTGATAATAATCAATCATCACATTCAAGTGTTAATCAATATTACACATTAGTTTATAAACATGTAATTACACATTTACAACGTGTTAGTTAATGTTCCACTTGTTCACTGTTTGTGTCTGTGTGTGTGTGTGTGTGTGCAGTGGAAGAAGGCTGAGGAGAAGCTGGAGAAGGAGTTGTTGGAGGTCGAAGCATCGGAGAGCAAAGAGAACAAGATCAAGCTTGTGAGTAGAAAGCTGAGGCTCCGCCCTAATGTTGCATGATCACTCACATTCCACCGGTCATGTGATGTAAACAGGAAGTAGATTCTCTGCAGCTGGTTGCTTAGTGAGAGAGGAACAGTGAAGGTGAAGAGGCGGAGCCGGGTCGACAAGGTGGAAGTGTTACCGACAGGAAGTGTTACCGACAGGAAGTGTTACCGACAGGAAGTGTTACCGACAGGAAGTGTTACCGACAGGAAGTGTTACCGACAGGAAGTGTTACAGACAGGAAGTGTTACCGACAGGAAGTGTTACCGACAGGAAGTGTTACCGACAGGAAGTGTTACCGACAGGAAGTGTGACCGACAGGAAGTGTTACCGACAGGAAGTGTTACCGACAGGAAGTGTTACCGACAGGAAGTGTTACCGACAGGAGGTGTGACCGACAGGAAGTGCAGCCGACAGGAAGTGCTACTGAAAGGTCTTGCTCCATGTGACTGATAATAACCAATCAGGAGGAGAACATTTCACCGTTTACCAGTTTTCAAACCAGTTCACACGAGTCTCTGATTCAGAGGCTGGCCAGACGTTACAATAGTGAGGATGCGTCTGTGTGGGAGGAGCCTAAGTTAAAAATTCTATATAAAACTTTGGGAGAAACGACAACCTGATCTCCTCGTCTAACTTCTCTACCTCTTGCTCTTCCTCCTCTTCCTCAGCACACAGAGACGCTGAACATCGTCTTCCTCATCTACTTCAGGATTTTGAAGAAAGCTCAGGGGTCTGTTCTTCTTCCTGCCGTACTGGAGGGACTGGCCAAGTATGACACACACACACACACACACACATACACATACACACACACACACAGTGTATTGCAATAGCACTGACTCTGTTGTCACTTCCTGTCAGTTTTGCTCATCTGATCAACTTGGAGTTTTTTGACGACTTACTCAACGTGCTGCAGAACCTCATCCAATCAGGCGTGAGTATTCACTTTGGCCCCGCCTCTTACTGATCAGCTGTTAGTCCGTTGTCACAAACCGATCGATCAATAAGTGATTGATGATGTCATCTCTGCAGGATCGGACCAATCGAGAGAGTCTTCACTGCATCCAGACCGTCTTCACCATCCTGTCAGGACAAGGTCAGACTTTTATTTTGAAAATGACACATGGACATCCTGCAACAGGAGGTCAAAGGTCCCTGACTCTGTGATGTGTGTTTGTATCAGGTGACGTCCTGAACATCGACCCTCTCACCTTCTACTCTCAGCTCTACTGGATGCTGCCGCGGCTACACGCAGGTCAGTTCACAGCTGTGATGTCATGTCCTGGGGCGGAGTTTACACTCACACACCCCCCCCCCCCCCCCCCCCCCCCCCACCACAACCACCCACACCCACACACACAGACAGTGAAGCAGAGATAAACGACAACGTTAATGTGGAATAGGCAGTTTGTCGATTAGTTGAAGAGTGGCAACAACAAGTGTGACTATAGAGTTTGAGACACGTATTTAAACTCATTGAGAAAGTGATGAGCACACACACACACACTATGCTAATACAACAGAAACCTAAGAGGTCATCATAACCTCCAGTTCACTGAGCTAGCTGCATAAATCCTGATTCTAATGTTTATTATTTAATTGTTAACAGAGCCAGAGAACCAGAATATTCTCTGAGCTTATTATTCTATCGTATATTTGATGCAGCCGAGAGGTCAATGATGTTGTAGAAGTTGTTGATGATGAAGGAAGGATTCCGAGGAACCAGTAGTTTCAGTGTAACAAGGTTTATTACAAGAAATTACAGGTCAGGACGGGCTCTAGATACCCGGAGACAAACAGCCAATAGTGAAAGTCTGACTTGCAGGAGATGAAAGCACACATATATAGGGAGTTTGGTTCCACCCATGACTTCAGGTATAACGCATCCCACATGGGATTTCTGACTAGATAAGGGCACATCTTTGTGTCCGAACATGAAGGCACACGGGTCAAGAACATTCCTTCTGAGCCCATCTGTTAACTGGTAAGAGATGGTTCCCTAGGTCAAAGGTCATCCCCCAAAGGGTAAAGTAAATAAGACAAACATCTGGTGGACTCTCTGAGAATGTCTTTGTGTTTTTAAGCATATATCCACATGTTTTACTCTAACGAATACACGACAGCTCTTTGAAAGCATGAAACTGAAACTGCTCCGTCTGACCCAGGGGCGCCTAATGATGACATCATCATCCTGCTGCGTTGTCTGGACACTTTGTTGATCCGCCGCAGGAAGCAGGTCACCCTGCAGAGGGCGATGGCGTTCGTCAAACGACTGAGCACACTCAGTCTCCACGTCCTGCCCAACGCCAGCGTGGGCCTGCTCGCCGCCAACAGGGCCACCATGCACGTGAGTGTGTGCATGTGCCCTTGTACAGCTGTCTTTGTGAGGACCAGTTTGAGCCCCCCCCCCCCCCTTAATGGTTTGTTTGGGGGTTAAGACTTGGTTTTAGGGTTAGTATGAGGGCTATATCAAGGTTAGGTTAAGGGTTAAAGTTAGGAATTTAGTTGGATGGTTAGGGTGGGGGGGCTAGGGAAAGCATTATGCCAGTGAGTGTCCTCACTAAGACAGCTGTACAAACGTGTGTGTGTGTGAAAGAGAAACATTGACTATTGTTCATCAAATTAAAACATTAAGAACTTTACTGTCTGAACACATTGTGATTTATTAACTGTGTGTGTGTGTGTCAGTCTTTTCCTAAGTGTGACTTCCTGTTAGATAACGAGGTTCAGGGCAGCGGCTTCTATCTCCCGGAACTCGATGAACCTGAACATTGCAACGCACAAAACACTGCACTGTGGGAGCTACACACACTGCAGGTACACACACACACACACACACACTGAATGTACACATTGCATATGCAGATTAATATCATTGTGTGTGTGTGTGTGTTCACAGAGACATTACCATCCAGTTGTGCGACAGTTTGCAGCTCACCTCAGCCGGGGAGCTCCCAGTGAGGGATCGGCGGCGCTCGGCATGGAGCTGAGCCGGAGGTACGATCAGCTGATCAACACGGCCCTGCACTATGAAGCAGGGTTTATGGTTATCAGGTTAACTTCAGGTTTATTGTGTGTGTTAGTGGAGGAGAACCACACATACTTTAGTACTTTATTCCTTTAAATAGCTTTCTCCTGTGTAGTTATATTATTAAATAGGCAAGATCATGTGTTTCAAGCGTTTCTCATCGAGAGGCTTCTTCACTTCCAAACGTCTCGTTAGTAAAACAGGTTCCGGTCTCGTTATTTATCTCGTTCACACATGTTATTATAACGTGGTCACCAGGGGGCGCTGTAAGGTACACACTGACACAATCCCAGATGTTTTACCAACTGTAACTGTTACTTTTATTCTGGATGTTTGTTCTCTTCTAATTTTTATTATGCAATAGTTTGATCCTCAGCTCTGCTGTCAGTCAAACTGTCCATGTCTTTGAATGGTCATATGCAGTAAACTCCGCCCCTTTCATGTGCACACACGCTCAGAGCTGGCAAACCTGAGTTAACTTAACGAGTTGATAACAAGCGTCATGTGACCAGTTAGTTTTGTTGTGATTGTTAAGTTCAGCTGGATCTCAGGACGATATCCTGGAACTGTTGAACTTTGTAGTACAGACCTCTGGAGCAGGGAGCGCTTGATTTGATGCTGTTTGTCATCCGATTCACACACACCACAATCATGAAGCCTTTAAAAACTCTGTAAATGCTCCTTTAAATTTTAAATTCATGTGTATGTGTTGACTTCCTGTCCAGGTCTCCGGTTGAGCTGTTTGGAGATTACAACGTCAAAGACATGACCTTTAACCCCCCGGTAGCTCCGCCCCGCACCAAGAAGAAGGTAGAGAAATCAATCTCACCTTTAACCTGCTGTTCACAACCAAACGTGTACTGATTAAGTTTCATTCATCAGGATCGATTCACACACGGAGCCACGCTGCTGGACGCCGAGCTGCAGAGACGAGTCAATGATGCTCTGAACCTTACAGAGGAGACACAGCTGGACTTCACTGCAACACAAACACCAAGCCAACACTGACACACACACACACACACACACACACACACACACACACACACACACAGCAGGACGTAGATTTCATTTAAACATATAAATAGTGAGTTCAGAGACATGGAGGGAACCAGAACAGAAACCAGTGAGAACCTAATGAGGAGCCAGAGTAGGGACTGATCAGGAACTAAACATCCCATAATGCTTTATAAGAGAAATGTGTAAACACAACTGTTGGAACGAGTTGGTTGAATGAAATTAAAAGATTCATTTGTACAATAAAATTTTTCCATCATATCAAAATAAAAGTGACGTTTTGTTTTTATTGCCGAACAGAAACTGAGTGTGGTGTGATCAGGTGTCTCCACTTCCTGCTTGTTGGACAGGAAGTGGAGACATGTTGTCCATCGTTTGTTCATCAGATAAATGTTTGTCTTGAGACATTAATAACTATTATTATTATGAAGAGAAGAAGAGACCCTAAAGGGCTGAAGATGCAGTTGCTGAATATACACACATGCATATATATGTATTATATGTACACACATATATAGTTATATATATATATATATATATATATAAAAGTATATATGTGTGTGTGTAATAGATGTGCTTTGGGATGCTCCAGCTGCTGAGACGTGTCAACCAGCAGGTGTCACTGCTGAGTTTGAATCCGCTCTGAAACAACCTGACTCTCCCTGCTTCCTGTCGGAGCAGTGAGAGTATATATATGGTTGTGGGGGCGTGGCCAGGATGTGGTGGACGGACAGGTTGTTAGTGGAGTGGGCGGGGCTGGGCTCATATAAAGCCAGTCAGAAGGCGTGTCCAGCTCAGTCTGAACCAGATGAGAAGATGCTGCTGCAGCCGCTCTGGTCTGTCCTCCTGGGACATGCCTCCATCCTGCACTCACCTGTCTTCCCCGTCCTCTTCTCTCTGTCTGTCTACCTGTCTTTCTGTCTTCCCTTCCTGCTGCTGGACCTGTTGTCCTCCAGGTGGGCCCTGGTGCGCAGGTACAAGCTGCAGCCGGAGAGCTCCGTCAGCTGGGCCTCAGTGCGGAGCTGCTTGAAGCTAACGCTCTATAACCACCTGGTTTTTATTTTGCCGCTTACCGTGCTGCACTCGTACCTGCGGCCCCTCCCCCTGCCCGAGGAGGCCCCGCCCTTCAGCCGGCTGGTTGCTCAGGTGTTTGTGTGTCTGCTGCTCTTCGACTTCCAGAGCTTCACCTGGCACCTTCTGCATCACAAGGTCACCTGGTTGTACCGCAACTTCCACAAGGTGCGTACCCGGTCACTTGCACTGTCCCAACCGACCACACGGTGGCGTCATTTTATCGTATAATGTTTCATTCCTAATTGATAAGAATTCAAATGTAATAAATCCATAATTAAACTATGTCCTCACGTTGTTTCTCCAGGTGCACCACACCTTCAGCTCCACTTCTGCCCTCACCGCAGAGTTCTCCGGCGCCTGGGAGACTCTTAGTCTCGGCGTCTTCGCCGCTGCCACTCCGGCCCTGCTGGGCTGCCACCCGCTCACCGAGCTGATGTTCTTCCTGGTCAACATGTGGCTGTCGGTGGAGGACCACTGCGGCTACGACCTGCCCTGGGCCACGCACCGCCTGGTGCCGCTCGGGCTGTACGGTGGCGCTCGCCACCACAACCTCCACCACCTCAAATCCAAGTGCAACTACGCCCCCTACTTCACACACTGGGATCTTCTGGCAGGGACGCTGTGCACAGGAGACTGACACACTCCTGAGGAAGATGAACTGATGAAGATGCACTGATAGAGATGAACTGATGAAGATGCACTGATAGAGATGAACTGATGAAGATGAGCTGATGAAGATGAGCTGATGAAGATGAACTGATAGAGATGAGCTGATGAAGATGAACTGATAGAGATGAACTGATAGAGATGAACTGATGAAGATGAACTGATAGAGATGTTGGTCAACGCCTTGACCTGAAGTTTTTTATATCAATGTTTTAAAAACAGAATCTGAAGTCCCTGTTTTTGAACTTCCAAACGTTTAATGTGAATTATTTAATAATATTTTGTTTGTGATAGATAATAGTTCATATTGAACAAATGTATTTAATGTGTTGACTGACATTCTTTTATTCGTTTTTATAAAAACACTATTGATTTGAATATTAATTATGTTTTTAACAAACGGAGGTTCGAATTTTGATGTGAAAAATTGTTTCGGGTAAAATAAAATGCGAAAAATGTTTTTGTGAAGTGATCAGAATAAAGTTCAATAACAAAACTAGTTTGAATGATTTAGTTCTTACTTATCTCAAACATAAAGGAGAACCTGTGGCAGCTTCAGTGTTCATGGAAACTCAAAAGATGTTTAGTTTGTCCAGTCTGGGCTACTGTCAAGTTAAATACTTTATATCTACAGCAGGATCAGGTCCTCTCTACGGAGGCCACCAGGTTTCTCAAAGTATTTAAATATAAATCTTTTAAATATTAATTATTTATATATAAACACTAGTGTGAGGAAATAGTTTAACACAAGTGATACAACACTGGGATTATTAAGTATTAAGTATTACATTTCTGCCAATAGATCCGTTCCCCTAAATCTTACACACTGAACCTTTAACTCTAAAATGACCAGAAGATGAAATTCCAATGTAAATTAATTAATATTAATGGGCACATTCTAAATGAGATATTTATTCATTTACATATTTTTATTGATGAAATGAAAGTTTGAATGATTACATGTACTTTGGTACTCGAGTACAACTCTAAGTAACTTTCAGAGGGATTCTACCTTTAATCCGCTACTTGCATTGGATTACTGTAGTTATTTAGTTACTTTACAGACCACAGTGCTTTGTTATAGTAAATAATCTATATGTTATTAAATTTGGATCATTTTAATATTTTGAAAATGTTAAAAAAAATGTTATTAAAGTGTTTCATGGATGAATGTTTTTTAAACTGAAGTCATTTGAAGAATAGAATAATCATTTGACAACATTTAAAATGTATCTGATCCATTTGAAAAAATCTAATTAACATGTTCATCAGAGGAATATTAATGTTCTTCTGAACGTCACCAAGCTTTAGGACAGACTCAACATGAAAAATGTTTCAGGGCGTGAACTCTGAATGAAGAAACATTCTCCCATCAGCCATTGCTTTCTGGTGACTCAACAAACATGCCGCAACACATTCAGAATGATGGATAAGAACAAAAAACTCTGGAAAATCCCTTAGGGACGACATTATTATTATTAATATTATTATTATTATTATTATTATTATTATTATTATTATTGATAACAACGTCGTGGTCAAATCGTATAAAGCTCAGGTCCAGGAGGATTAGAATCAAAACCTTGTTCTCATCGGAGTTGAGTCGGAGGTCACTGATTATTTCAGTCATGATGATGATGATGTTTCGTGTTTTTTATCATTCAATTTTAGAATCCAAAATAATGTTTCCATCTGATTTTTACAACATTAGAATTCAATATATCATGTATGTTATTGTGAACAATTGTGTGCAATAAGTGTCCTCAGTGAGTGTGTTTGTACGCGTGTGTAGAAATATGTTTTCACTGATTTGCGACTGACAGGAAACGACTCGTCATCAGATTCAGCAGGAAAAACCCTCAGGTGAGTCAGTGTGTGTGTGTGTGTGTGTGTGTGTGTGTGTGTGTGTGTGTGGACTTATAACTTTCCCCATGAGACATTCTTTCTGAGTGAAAACATTTTGATAAACCAGGAAACTTGAAGACATTTGTCCAAACATGTTTGAGAGACAGTTTTAAATCATCTGAGATATTTGAAACTTCTGTTCAGACACGTTTTCATAAAGGACAAAGTGTTCCTGAAACATTGTGACGACATTTTTATAAAACATAAGAAATAAAACCAGAAACTAATCCTCACATGTGACTCTGTCTGTCTATTGCGTGTTTTATTGTCAATAATATCATTATTAGTTTTTATTTGGAAACCAAAGATTTTTAACAAATTGATCCAAATAATTTAACATGTAGGTGGCGCCACCTACAGGTCACTGAGTTTTACTACAGGAACACTGCACTGACACCAGGCATCCAGCAGGAGGAGCTGCAGGATAACACCGCGGGTACAGAGGGAAGAAGGGGGAACTGTTGATTTATTTTGGTTCATTCAATGAAATTTAATTAATTAAATATATAAATAATTGGTCAGTTTTAATTGTTTTTGTCTCACGAACATGTCAAGTGTAAACGTATTCGTATAACATATAACACACAACATATTTGAGATCATTTTCTTTACCAAAAATATTAATAATATATAAAAATATGACGTTGTATATAAAACAACATCAATTGGTATAATATTGATTAATTTACACTTTAAAAATCGATTAATTCAGTTTTCATTTTTCCAGATGTGATATAAAATCTACACTGGAAATAATCAATCAGTAGCAGTTCATGTAACTTTATATTTTATTTTTCCTTATCAAACTTTATCTAAAGTTACGAGAGTATTCGAATACTTTGTCCAAATGGAATAAACTTTATCTACAGTTTATTTACAGTTTTAAACAAATCAGAAGTTTGTGATTTATACATCACACACACACACACATACAACCACACGCACACACACACACGCACACACACACACACACACACACATTTAACACACGTACTAACACACACAGGATTGCACTGGTGTCTTTGTGGGGACACTCACTGACACGTTCTCTGATTAACCCTAAAACCTAAAAGTCTGAACACTCAAACAGGGAAACGTTCAAAGTGAGGACCAGTCTCAGCTTCACATGGTCCTCACACAGATATAAGTACAGGAAGACACACACACATTCCTGGGCTGGCTGGGCGGCGGCTCCTGTGATGACGTCACTCGACCAATCAGCGTCTGAGTCTGAGGATCCGACTGATTCCCATTTTCGGTCAAAGTCCAGGATGAGAGGGAGTGTGTGTGTTTGTACAGCTTCCTTGTGAGGACCACTTTGAATCTACAACCGAGCGAGGACAATTGGCCGGTCCCCACTTTGTCCCCCCCCCCCCCCCCCCCCCCCCCCCCCCCTCCCTGG
>CM028864.1:197338-212338 GCA_016801935.1 Platichthys stellatus
ACCCCCACTCTCTACTTGTTGTTAGTGTTTCTGTTTTTTTGTTGTTGTTTTTTTTTAAGAATAAAGCTTGAATGTCGCCCCCTGGTGTCATCTTCCCTTGTTGTGAAGCCAAACACACTCGTAGTGTTATGAGTATGTCAAAGTGGGAGGCGGGGCCTCGTGGCGGGGCCTCTGCATTAGAACAGAATTAGAAACAGATGCTACGTCAACATGGAACAGACAGAAGAGACAATAAAGAGTTGTCCTACGAGACATTGTGTCTGTCTTCATTCAATCAACCACTTTCAACCTGAACATGAAGACAACTGAAACAGGAAACTTCAGGTTTTAATTCTCAATGTTTTATTAAAAACAGATTCACACACTCACAGCAGGTATGTGTGTGTAAGTGTGTGTGTATGTGTGTGTGTGTGTGTGTTTGTGTGACGACTTCAAATCAAACATTTAAAACCAATATGTGGATGGTTTCCGACACGCAGAGCTCACAGCGCCTCCTGTCTGTCACCTGAGGTCCAGCAGGCTGATCTTTGACTCTCTCACCACCACATGTTTACATACCTGAGGACGAGAGACATGCACACAAACAGAGAGAGTTGATGTGAGTCAGATTTGTCACTGATGTTTAGATGAGCACAAAGACTGGGAACAGGTAACACGTATGAATAGCTTCACCAGGACGATAAAAGAGCCTGAGACGCTAAGGAACAGCAGCACTAGACGGAGAGCTCTGATTGGTCAGGGTCTAACATGTAGTCACATCAAGTCACGTGAACTGATGACTTACAGTGAAGAGAGGCGGCTCCTTGGAGTGAGGGTGGAAACCTTTCAGTCTGCAGCCGCACACCTCGGACATCCCCGGAGCGGTGAGCTGGAACACGCCGTGCGGGGGGAGGGGGAGGGGGAGGGGGAGGGGTCAAAGCCACAGCGTCGTTTATGTTCCTCATGTTCAGTTTACGTTCAGTTCTCTGATGTGTAACTTCATTATGTGCGTGTCCCTTTAAGCGCAGGTACAACATTTGTGTAGCTGTGTCTCAGCGGTCGCGTCCTGTGGAGGACGTCGGCTGCGTCCACCGAAATGAGTCGGTCCGGTGTTCACATAAGAAAATGGTTAGGGTTACGGTTAGGGTCAGGGTCAGGGTCAGAGTCAGGGTTAGGGTTAGGGTTAGGGTCAGGGTCAGGGTCAGGGTCAGGGTCAGGGTCAGGGTTAGGGTTAGGGTCAGGGTTAGGGTTGACTCCTCTGTGATCCATAATAACGTGCAAATGTAGAAATGTAGTGTCTGTGTGTGTGTGGGACGTACTCGTTGTGTTTGGGAGCGCACACGATGGCGACGGCCTCCGGCAGCATCAGCTGGTATGAGCAGTGAGTGTGGAGGTCGACGCTGGACAGGAAGGCTGTCTGAGTAGGATGAGTCTGAAACACACAACCAACACAAAACAACACAACTCTTTTTAGACACAACCTGACTGTCCACTGACATGAACGTACAGCAGACGTTGTGGGGACCGTCCAGTTGTGGGAAGCAAATAAAAAAATGCTAAACATAAAAACTGTTCAGAGTGAGACCTCTGTCGCTGTGCTCCTATCTGTGGCTGCTCAGCCCCTGTTGCCATGGTGATCTTTGATCATGCAAATGAAGTACAATGGAGGACCCCAGTCTGCAACTGGGATCAGTGGGTGGCCTGTTCAGTGTGTAGTTAGCGTGTGTTCAGTATGTAATTAGCATGTGTTCAGTGTGTAGTTAGCATGTGTTCAGTGTGTAGTTAGCGTGCGTTCAGTATGTAGTTAGCGTGTGTTCAGGGTGTAGTTAGCGTGTGTTCAGTATGTAGTTAGCGTGTGTTCAGGGTGTAGTTAGCGTGTGTTCAGGGTGTAGTTAGTTAGCGTGTGTTCAGTATGTAGTTAGCGTGTGTTCAGGGTGTAGTTAGCGTGTGTTCAGGGTGTAGTTAGTTAGCGTGTGTTCAGTGTGTAGTTAGCGTGTGTTCAGTGTGTAGTTAGCATGTGTTCAGTGTGTAGTTAGCGTGTGTTCAGTGTGTAGTTAGCGTGTGTTCAGTGTGAAGTTAGCATGTGTTCAATGTGTAGTTAGCGTGTGTTGAGTGTGTAGTTAGCATGTGTTCAGTGTGTAGTTAGCGTGTGTTCAGTGTGTAGTTAGCATGTGTTGAGTGTGTAGTTAGCATGTGTTCAGTGTGTAGTTAGCATGTGTTCAGTGTGTAGTTAGCGTGTGTTCAATGTGTAGTTAGCGTGTGTTCAGGGTGTAGTTAGCGTGTGTTCAGTGTGTAGTTAGCATGTGTTGAGTGTGTAGTTAGCATGTGTTCAGTGTGTAGTTAGCGTGTGTTCAGTGTGTAGTGAGCATGTGTTCAGTGTGTAGTTAGCGTGTGTTCAGTGTGAAGTTAGCATGTGTTCAATGTGTAGTTAGCGTGTGTTCAGTGTGTAGTTAGCGTGTGTTCAGTGTGTAGTGAGCATGTGTTCAGTGTGTAGTGAGCATGTGTTCAGTGTGTAGTTAGCGTGTGTTCAGTGTGAAGTTAGCATGTGTTCAATGTGTAGTTAGCGTGTGTTCAGGGTGTAGTTAGCGTGTGTTCAGGGTGTAGTGAGCGTGTGTTCAGGGTGTAGTGAGCGTGTGTTCAGTGTGTAGTTAGCGTGTGTTCAGTGTGAAGTTAGCATGTGTTCAGTGTGTAGTTAGCGTGTGTTCAGTGTGTAGTTAGCATGTGTTCAGTGTGAAGTTAGCGTGTGTTCAGTGTGTAGTTAGTGTGTGTTCAGTGTGTAGTTAGCGTGTGTTCAGTGTGTAGTTAGCATGTGTTCAGTGTGAAGTTACCATGTGTTCAGTGTGTAGTTAGCGTGTGTTCAGGGTGTAGTGAGCATGTGTTCAGTGTGTAGTTAGCGTGTGTTCAGTGTGAAGTTAGCATGTGTTCAGTGTGTAGTTAGCGTGTGTTCAGTGTGTAGTTAGCGTGTGTTCAGTGTGTAGTTAGCGTGTGTTCAGTGTGTAGTTAGCGTGTGTTCAGTGTGTAGTTAGCGTGTGTTCAGTGTGTAGTGAGTGTGCGTTCAGTGTGTAGTTAGCGTGTGTTCAGTGTGTAGTTAACGTGAGTTCAGTGTGTAGTTAGCGTGTGTTCAGTGTGTACAACATCACGACTGTTTGCTGTCCTGGCTCGTACTCGGTGGAACGAGCTCCCACGACACCAGGAGAGAAAGTTGACATCTCTTCTGACTGAACATTGAATAAAGTTTAAACTCACAGTTTAGTGCAGTTACATGTGTCTTACTTCTTGAACTTTGTCGTTTAACTGTCTTGAAATAAATTGGACTTTCTTGATTCTTGTTGTTGTGAGTTTGTTCCCTCGTGGTTGAAGAACTAACTTGACGTCGTTTTGGATAAAAGCGTCAGCTGAATGTAAGGTGATGTGTAGTTAGCTTGTGTTAGATGTATACTTAGCGTGTGTTTATTGTGTATTTAGGAAATCCTACATGGATCCAGCCCAGCGTCAGCAGGTTCTGTTGGTCCTGGAAGCTGAACAGTTCCTCCACATTCTCCATGTCGCAGAAATCTGGACCGGCCGACTGTTTGGGGATCACGACGTGAGTCAGCACAAACTCATTGTGTGTCTGAGAGCAGCCGACAGGAGAGAGAGAGAGAGAGAGAGTTCTGGTCGGTACTTATGGTAACTTGTTTAATATTTCCTCGGAGAATCAAATATCAAAGATCAGGATCAGCAGCTGGTCTCACCAGTCGTCCACACAGAACTCCACACGTCTCTATTCCTCTGGCCGTGTTGGAATCAGCCAACAGGAGGAAACGATACGTCAGATCTCTGGGAATCACAACCCGCCTCAGACCTTCCACCTTCTGAGCTGCCACACACATAAAACAAAAGAATATATACATACAGTATATATACATATATATATATACATATATATATGTATATAAATATAAATATAAACAGTACAGTTTAATGGTTGGGGTTAACTTGTGAACTCACAATGTACTCCAGCCAACGTGGCAGCTGGTTCGCTGATAGGAGCAGGTCTGTTTCTGTTTGGATCCGCCCCCTGGGATCGTACAGCATCACTGATTGGTTGCCGAGATAGACGAGTGCTGTCAGTCACCTCAGGCACTTTGGTCTCCACCTGCAGGAGAAACATGTTGGTGCAAAAATACTACTGACACAGCACAGCACTGATAGTGGAACTACTGACGCAACATGGGACTGATTTCCCACCAGAAGTTCTGCAGTAGTACTGGTGTACTGGTGGGAGTAATGGTAACAGGAACAGAAGCAGTTATAGTAACAGTATGACTTTTCAGTGTGACCTTTGGTGTCGCCTCCTCTCTGCTATTGGCCAGTTCCTGACGCCTCAGCTGGTCTTCGAAGTAACGAAACTGTTCTGATTCGATCTGCATCCGTCGCAAGGCGGCGACACGCTGCCTCTCCCCCTCCAGCAGCAGCCGCCGCCTCCTGTCCTCGTCCAATAGGGAGAGGCATTGCAGCTGCTGGCCACACCCATCCAACACCACCGGCTGGCTCTGAGGAAACACAACCACTGTAATACACCTGTCCTCACACACCTGTTCTAAAACAAACACAACAGACTCCTGTAAATGTTTTAGAATAACACTTCAACCTTCCATCTCTATCATCTGATGTGATAACAGCTAACACACACTGTAGAATCTGATTGGACAACACAAACAGACCTGGGATCTGAGGTACTCGCTGTGTTCCCTGCCGTATTTCTCCTGAAGACGTTTCTTCAACTCGTCTTTACGAGGGAATGCCACTTCCTGAAGTTTCTACAAAAATGAGAAACAGAATTATTGTTACTACTACAACTATTACTACTGTAGTCACCAGGACGGGTACAGCCACTGGGCCTGCATCTGAAGCAGGTAGCCACTAGTAAACTGAGGACAGGATTTGAGCTGGTCACATTGAGGAGGGTGAGCACCAGGATGGAAGAAGCTCTCGGGACAAGGTCCAGGTACTACCTCCAGAGTTCTGGAGGTCTAGCTCCAGATCTCTAGGTAAGTAGCTCTCCGACTCCGAGGACAAGCTCACCAGTGTGAAGGTTTGCTCTAGAAACCTGGGAACTTCCTCTGGAGACTTGGCGACTAGTGGCAGAGGTCTAGAAAGTATTTCCATAATTCTGGGGACTAGCTGCAACTGTATATGGATGACCTCTAGTGGTATGGGGAGTACCACCTCTCCAGAGTCTGAGGACAGGGTCAAGCTCCAACAGTCTGGGGACTAGTTTCAAAGGTCCCGGAGGCTTTGTCCATCAGTACAGACGCTATATCCGGAGGTCAGGGGTCAGAGGACAACCCTAGAGGTCAGGGGACAAGCTCCAGGAGTCTGAACACAATGGCTGGTGATCAGTGTTGTTACCTTCATGATGAGCTGTTTCTCTGGAATGCTGCACTGCTGGTAATCTCTGTGACTCGGCAGCTTCTCTACGAACAGACTGAACAAACACGTTTTCTGTGAGCGACTGAAGATTTAATATAAACACTGACATGATGACATCATGACAACAGTCATTTGATTTCCTACGTGATAAACTTGGTATAGAGGACGTAGGCGTTCTCCAGACTGCCTTCCTCCAGGTACACCGCCGCCATGCGCTCCATCTCCACACCGGAGCGGAGGTAGCGTCGTGGTGTGATGTCCTCGTTGATCTCCACACGGAATCCCATCTTCCCCAGCGCCCGAACACGCTCCGCCGCCGTCAGCGACACGTCAGTGTAGTCTGGTTCTGCTGCCAGCTTCTTCTGCACAACACAAACACACAAGTAGAGAAACTACTGGATGCTGCTGTGCGCTGCACACAGACTCATCAGGTAACATACGTGTTTGGACATCTATTACTGAAAGAAGAAGACGGTGGAGTCTCTAACTTCATCATGGCGTCTGAACCTGCATCAGAAATAAGCAGATGTGATTTTAAGGACCGAGTCAATAAGGAAACCTCGGATTCTACAAATGTAGCCGGCGCTGATTTCACAGTGACTCTGAAGTCTGAGTAACACTGAGTGGATCTGTCTGGAATCAGTGCAGGACTCTGACCAGTCCCGATGTCAGAACCTGTGTCCTTGTAAATCCACCTCATCCGTCCCTGTCCCACATCAAGACCCTTCAGCGAACACATTAACATCTCTGCTGAGATTTCAGGCAAAGAAATTCAGATTTCCCGTCGCTGCCCGGAGCCTGAATGCATCGTTTGTTACTCAACTCATTTCCATCAGAAGATGGTGGACTGGTTAGAGGAGGATAACCAGTCCTCTGTTCACCATGGTTTCTATTCACAAGACACACACACACACACACACACACACACACACACACACACACACACACACACACACACACACACACACACACACACACACACACACACACACACACACACACACACACACACACACACACACACACACACACACACACACACACACACACACACACCAGTGTATTCAAACTGAAGTCTTGGTCCATGGTCTGTGTGTCAGTCACTCGGCCCACGACCAGCTCGTCCATCTGCCACCTCCCATCATGCTTCACTGCAGGGAGACAAAGAGACAGTGGTCGTCACTCTTCAGTTTTGTGTGAAATGTCCCTTTAGCAGTGAGACTGTGAGAAGCAGCGCGGAGGTTCACATCTGGTGGACCTTCACACCTGCTGGACCTTCACTTGGACATCGGTCTTGGTCTCTGAGCAGATGAGTGAAGGACTGAAAACCAGCAGCTCTGAATCATCCTCACTGGAGGACGGCACCATGGCAACAGCTGCATCATCCTGGAGCCTGCAGACAGTTTCAGTCAGAAACTAAAGCCCCTTCACACCTGAATCCAGATTAGATCCTGGTCCTGCTTCTGGTCCTAGTTCTGGTCCTGGTCCTGGTCCTGGTCCTGGTCCTGATGTCTGGTAACTGTCTAGTACTAGTGAGTGTCTTCTGCTCTCCAGCCTCAGGGGCAGTAATGAAGACAGAGACTTGGTTTTATCAGAAGAGCAGATGTTACTAGAAACCATACGAGGCCGATGAGCTGTGGTCGGTTTAAATACGTGAATCATTTGACTGGACGGATCTCCTGTGGCACACAGCCTGCAGGGGGCGCTGTCAGCTCACACTGAGTCGACCTTTGATAGCACTCCTGTGTCATGGTTCATTCACATGGAGTAGAACCACAGACTGCAGCGATTAACTCAAACTTCCTGCTCGTCCACATTCTGCTGCTGCTCGACCTTTGACCTCCGTCCCACCTGCCAGGTGACAGGAAGTGCCTCAGCCTCAGATATGGAAGCTAAACATGTAAATGCTTAAATGCTTTTTATATAAGGGGAAATTAATGGTGTTTAATTAATGAACAGCAATGTATTATTTTTCAACATGAATTTACAATAAATTACATGTTTGTCTAAGGATTTATTTAGAAAGTAAAGGTCTAATATTCTATATTTTTTATAAAAACGCTTAATTATCCAGAAAAAAACCCTAATTTAATATTTAAAACCTTAACAAATGTCAGTCTCATGTTCGAATAAATGTCTGAACAAACAAATCCTGATTTTCAAAATAAGAGTTCATGGGAAATGATTGATAAATAATAAATGGATGAGTTAAATCTGCTCCTTTTTGGATTTAAAGATATTAATATTTTTCATGATGAATCGTAAAGAGACGCAATGAAACAGGAAGTGGGTTTTGTCCTGGTGGGACAGATGAAGACCGGGGACAGAAAGCTCCAGGAGACATTTACCTTTAATCCACCGTCACATCTGGAGCTGAGAGCGGGACGCAGCTGGAGAACAGTCCGGGTCTGAGGCTCTAAACTCGGACTGAATCCGCACCACGTCCGGATCCGGGATCGAACCCGCAGCTGAAAGTGAACGAGGGATGAAGAAGACGTTGAAACGTGTGACAGCTGATGATGGTGGAGCTCACAGATCGTCTCTGCTCACAGATGACTCACTACAGCTTCCGGTCGCCCTCTGCGCATGCGAATCACTGCTGCCAAAGATCATAGCCCAGTAGCGGAGATGTGTCACTCTGACACGTTTTTCATAAACCGAACTGATCCATGTAGTGAGGACCAATCAGCAGCAGGTAAACACAGTGACGTCATCACCTCTGACTTAGTAAAACATTTGTCATTGTTTATCGTCGAAGTGAAGATGACGTCATAAAACAACTAATGAGAACTAAAGGTTAGCTGAGTCTAGCGAACTAGCTGGTCCCACCTGGATTAACCGGTCCTGTGGCTTCTTCTTGAGAGTTCCACATGACGCCACTAGAGGCGCAATCCAAAAGTCAGATCAGCTGATCGCTCAGTGTGTCACTGGGATTGTCATGTGACGCCGTTGGTTCTAATCCATCATGAGTCAAAGTCAACATATTGAAAAACTAAACACAACCATTTCTCAAAAAATGCCCAGAAGTTTTGTTAAAAGAAGAAAACAAACTTTAGCCAAACACTAAAAACAAAATGTCGTGTCCTGTCAGTGTGTTGATTGTGTGGGTTGTTGTTGTGCACCTTTTCTCTGTGTCGTGTTTCTCTTGTGAACTTTTTTATGGATCCTGTTTGATTTGGCTTCAGGCTGAATTCCATCTGTGAAGCCCCGCCTCCCTCTGACGCCACCTCTTCTCAGGTGTTAAACGGAAGACAGAAACCGGAAACTACGTCCCTTCCTCTTTCAGAGTCAAACTCAACAGAGTCAGGGGAGGACAGACAGGAAGTGGTAGGTGTTTGATTTCAAAGTAAACCAGTTTGCCTGAAAATCTTTTTTACACCGCTGCTGTTGATGATGACGTCATGATGATGAGGTAAAGGCCCATCTTCATTTTAATCACGAAAATGAAAAACACTTGAAAACAGAACGTTGTTAGAATGTTTGACGTTTTGAGAAGTTATAGATAAAAATAAGAGTTTTTAAACATACAAATAATGACAAGACATGAAACAGAATCTTTCATCAACCTGTCACTGATTCAAAGAAAACCGAAATTGAAGAAAATATTTCTTTCTTTTATTTTGATATGTGAAACAGGAAGTAAGTGTTCAGATATTGTGTGTGTGTGTGTGTTGATGTGCACAGGTGAGTTCCTGTCAGCCGCCATGGGTCTGGTTTACTCTGAGGTAAAAACTTTATACATTTTATCTTAATCACAATTACAAACACACACACACAGACACACACACACACACACACACATATACATACATTGACTAACACAAACAGAAACACACACACACTCAGCAAGTGTGTGACGTTCTGGTACAAACATGAATCAACATGCAGGCAAATAAATGACGAGTGATGGAAGTAACAAAGAACATTTGCTCACTTCTTTACTGTACTCTAAGTTACTATACTCTAAGTTACTGTACTCTAAGTTACTGTACTCTAAGTTACTGTACTCTAAGTTACTGTACTCTTAGTTACTATTCACTAAGGAGTTGGAGCTTTTGAATGATTTTGTTTGATGTTTTTCTTCTGTTCATTTTATCATTCAAGTGTGTGAGAGAGAGAGAGCGAGAGAGCGAGAGAGAGAGAGAGAGAGAGAGAGAGAGAGAGGATAACATCTGTTAAACATCAGAAGAAGAATGTTGATTCTCATCTCAACAGAGAAACGTGTCCTGTCTCACCCTCAGTGGACGTGTCCTGTCTCACCCTCAGTGGACGTGTCCTGTTTGCTGCTGTATCAGTTGTATCATCTCTCAGTCTCTTTGTGTGTTTGTGGTGCCCCCCCCCCAGCCGGCCTGTCAGTCAGCGTACGACGGAGACGTTCATCAGCTCTACCGCATCCTGACCGATGATCCAAACAACCTGAATGTCCAAGAGGGACACACAGGGGACACACCCCTCATCGCTGCCTGTCGCCGTGGAAACCTGAGGATGGTCCGATACCTGTTGGACAACAAGGCCGACGCCCACCTGACCAATAAGGTGCTTTTATAGGATGATGTCATCATGTTACTGTTAAGCTCTGGATCTTCTCTGGAGGATCACAGTGAGTTCCTCTCCCTCCTCCTGAGCTCCTGTATAGAGTTTGAATCCAGGAGCAGAGTGAACAGCAGAGGATCCTCCACTGGTTCACCCCCCCCCCGGCTGCTCCACCTCTCACCTGAACCATGAGGAAACCTGCTGCTGTGTTGTTCAGCTGTGAAACACAAACCCTGGAGAAGCTCTGGAGATGATTCTCTGGATCTGACCTGGAGCTCATGTGTGAAGACAGCTTCAGTAATGTTGTGTCAAAATGAAATACACTTTATTGACAGTCTTTGTGTTTCAGAAGCAGAGGACGTGTCTCCACTACGTGTCCAAGAGGACTTTTTCTCTGCTGGACTATCTGATGATCGCCATCCTGATGCCCATCCTGCTGCTCGGATACTTCCTCATGGTGCGTTCACTGACTTACTGTCCATCAGATATTAACTTCAATAAAGTCTTAACGTTTGGATTAATGACGTAGAAACTGATTCTACTTATTTCATTCACAAACTGTCCAAGACACTGAATCATTGTCATGTGTTATTATTAAAGACCCCTTTCACCCCAGCCATAAACATTTTTGCCTGCTGCCATCTGGCCGACGGGGCAGCACCAGGCTCAGAGACAGTTTCATCCCCCAGGACATAAGACTTTTAAACTCCTCTGAACTAAAATAAGAGGAGTTAACCCTAACCCTAACCCTAACCCTAACCCTAGCACCGTGACATATTTGCACTTCTGTTGTTTTATTTTCTCCTCAGCTGTTCATATATATTTAGATATACATACATTATTTCCTATTTTGATATTCTATTTTATACTATTTCTCTTATTTTATTGTATAATGTGTAATTACTTGAGCATTGTTAGAAGAGAGCCTGAGACTCAAGCATTTCACTGCCAGCGACTGCTTCATGTTATTGTTGTGCATTTGACAAATAAAAAATCTTGAATCTTGAATCTTGAATCGTGTGTGCAGTTACAGAAGCAGAGGCAGAATGTGAGTCTGATGGAGGTCGTTCTGAGAAGCAAAGTCAATGTCAACGCTGCTGATTATGTGAGTTTACAACATAAAACCTCATCGATTATTTTGTAATTTAGAGCTGACAGCAGAATATTCTCACATCAGTCAGAAGAATAAAACTCAGCCACCAGGAGGCGTCACAGTCACGATATCGACTACAGACAGTCAGTTGATGTGGGGCAGCAGTGTGGGATGATGGGAGTTGTAGTCTGCTTCAGGAGGTTTCTTCAACTAAATGACTTTACCTTTATTAAAACTACAGGTTTCAGCAGGTTTGAAATATGAATATAAATATAAATACAACACTGGTGTGAATGTTTGCAGATATTTGCCTGTTTTATATGTTAGTGCACAGCTAAACCACTGGAGGGCGACACCGTGTGTTTGAGTGATTGTGTGTTTGTGTAGAAAGGAAACACGGCGCTTCACTTCGTCTGCCAGAGGAAGAGTCATCGTCTGGTTCCTCTGCTGCTGCACAGGAACGCTGACTCCAGCATCAGAAACCACGTACGTGTTCAAAGGACCAGGGGCGGGTCGTGTGGACCTGTGACGCCACAAGTCTGAATCCCGTCTCTGTTCTCTTCTGCAGGACGGAGAGACGCCACTGGACATCGCCACCAGACTGAAGTTCAACAAGATCGTCAACATGTTGAAGATGCAGTGATGGACGGATGAGAGGAGAGAGAGCGAGGCCGAACGAGAGAGCGAGGCCGAACGAGAGAGTTCCTCAAGGAAAATCACATTAAAATAGTTTTATTAAAACTGATTCAGAACAAATGGTTTTATGTTAAAAAATCTTAGGTTAACTTGTGAAATCAGACTCAAGTTACAACCTCACAGTACAGAGTCATATGCAACATGTCCCGTCAAAATAAAAGCATCTTATATCAAACTGTCTCTGGTTGATGCTGCACACGTCTCACAGTCACATGACTGTGACGGGCGCTCTGTTGTGGTCACGTGCACAACTCTGTGACCTCACAGACCAGGTTGATGACATCACAGGAACAGAAATAAATGTTGTTAATTGATAAAAAGTTCAGTTTGATCAAAAGAGTTGTTCTGTGAGATGTGGAGGCTGAAGCTTTAAATAGGAACCAGTGTCCTCATGGCGCCCCCTAGCGGTGCTCCTGCAGCAGCTTCAGGATGGAGGGAAACATCTGTTCAGGAGCATCAAGACCCCAAATGAAATCCAGATGTTCCCAGTGTTCGATGTGCTGATGGTAGATCAAGTTAGACACCTGAGGTGAGAGAGAGAGAGAGAGAGAGAGAGAGAGAGGTGAGTAAGGACGTAGACTTCTGATTACTTCCTGTTCACGTTCACAGCTATTGGCTGCTGTAAACAAATCAACATCCATAACAGTTGTTATTTTTTAAATCTGAGAAATCAAACATGTGACATCAGTTCCACTGGAGATTTCATCTGAGCCTCCTGTGACATGTGCATGTCTGAAAGCAGCTGGAGACTCACCTGAGTGAGGAGGACAGCAACATCTTTGGGGTCCGCCAGTGTATCCTGTCCCCCTGAAAACAGAGCGGTGGGAACCTTCATGTCCTGGACGTTGTACTGAGGGGGAGTGGACTGAGGGGACACGAGGGACAGAGACGGACAGTAAGAAAAACGTCTTCATCAGCAGATAACACTGAGCTGGTTCTCAGAGACTCACCTGGTTGTAGTGTCTCACGTTTCCTTCAGCACCAAAGTCGAACGCTGTCAGCTTCCCTCCATGGATATGCTGGAACAACAGTGTCAGTGTGTGTGTGAGCATTGTGGTGATCACCTCCTCATACAACTATAAATCTGTGTTTCTCCTCCTCATTCACCTCCACCTCCCAGAACCCCCCCCCCCCCCCCCCCCCCATGGATCTTTAAAGAGCTGCCTCTGCTGAACTATGTCAACTATGGGGGGGTGTTTGATATTATTTACTCTTTGTATTTTTTTATATGGTTTAGTTTCATGTTCTACTTGATGATGATCATATCAGACTCTTGGTATTAAAAAGTCCACACTCTAAAGCACATGTGTGCATGTGTGTGTGTGTGTGTGTGTGTGTGTGTGTTACCTGGGCCCAGTGCACCATGTTCTGGACGGACGTCCCAGCAGGACAGTGTGTTGTGTAAACCGGAGTCCGAGTCTGTAGATGAACAGAATCATGTTACACGTGTGGCAAGATCATGTGACCGACCTTGTGATGTGGTCATGTGACATCTCATACGAACCATGTTGAGGTTTTTCTCGTCGAAGCCACAAAGGACGAAGAAGAGGTTTCCACACAGCTCGCTGAGCGGCTGCTTCCCACACACGTGTTCAGCAAACCACTCGATCAGGTGACTCTGAGGCAGGAAGTTCTTGCTACCAAACAGAGCCTGCAGGGGGCGTGTCATCATCAACACGATCAATACACTGTTAATATCATCAAATCCTCATCATGCCCCACTTCTGACTGACGGCTCTCACCCAGATGAGCGGCTCCGGCAGGACGGACAGTTTGGTCATGGGGCTCCTGGTGAAGGCCACCGTCGCCACAGGAGCCAAACCGAAGAACAGCTTGATCTTACTCGCCAGTTCAGGGAGCGTGGAGAACGCCATGAATGCTGGGAAATAAGAGACTGTTACAGTGATGTAAACAGAGAAAGGAGTGAGTGTGTGTATGTGTGTATGTGTGTGTGTTACCTATAGTGGTTCCCTGAGAGTGTCCGATGTAGAAGATCTGTTCTTGTCCCGTCACCTTCAGGATGTAGTTTACAACGGCGGGAAGATCCTTCAGAGCCATTTCATCATGACTATACACACACACACAAACGCCCACAAGGAGGGTGATGTCACACAGGTTTTGTGATGTCGTAAAGGTAGACAGTGATGTCATACAGCCATTGTGTACCTGAACCTCCAGAACTCGTCCTGGTCTGGTTGGAGCGTCCGGTGTTTCCTGGACCACGTGTTCCCTCGGCTGTTTCCGAGCCACACGTCGTAGCCGGCGTCCGCCAGCACGTATCCCAGACTGGAGTTTGGCGGGTTGGTGATCCAGTTACTGCCGGCGGCGAGGAGGCCATGTTGGAGCAAGACCGCCGGCCTCGGGCCTGCAGATCATAAAACATCCAATATTATTTTGGCGTGTCTGATTTGATCTAATTCCTCCTCTGATGTTTTATTTTGAAGGACAAGTGATTGTTACTGTGTCACATGTCCATCACCAGTTCAACTGTGTTAACAAACAGGAAGTGAGGTTTGATGTTTCAGACTTTTTGAACCAAAGGTCTCAGCCTGGTTGTGTGTGTGCGTGTGGAGTGTGACCTGCAGTGTGTCTCCGTCCGGTTGGGATCCTGTTCACCATCAGGATGAACCCGTCCTCCGTCTGCACCTCGTGCTCCTCGGCCGGGTAGCTCCAATGCCTGATGATCTCTGTCTGGACAGTGACACCATCAGAGAGGCCGACTGACACTTTGAGCCTCAGTTAAACTGGGTCAGATAACAAGTGTGTTTGTCTGACCTTTGACCCCGGCCATGGAGCCCACAGTGTTTACACAATCACAGACAAAGATTCAGAAAGATTTGACTTAATAAACAAACTCATATTTTAAGAAAGAAAAAAAAACGTTTCAAACCGATAAAAACAATTCTCACTTTCAGAATAAAGTCTTGATATCCAGAGCTCATGGTGAGACTAAAAGTTAGGTTTTTTATTTCGTGGTAGAAAAGTTAACTGTGAGTTATGTTAACTTATGGTTAAGTTATGACTGACAGTAAGCGTGTACTTACAATGTTCATGTGCACTTCAGGGTCCAGCTCCTGCTGTGGTTTCTCAAAGCGTCGGTGGAGGTGAGTGGCTCCACTGTGCACAACCCCGGAGAGGACGAGCACACACACCACAACACACAGCATTGTCTGTGGGAACACACACACACACACACACACACACACACACACACACACACACACACACACACACACACAAACACATCTTCACAGGTCAAATCAGCTGATGTTTGTTTCACTACT
>CM028864.1:214626-225765 GCA_016801935.1 Platichthys stellatus
TAATCGTAATGAGTCTGCAGAGCTATCGACGAGGTGGTCGATCTCAATGGAGCTCAGGGTTTTAAAGAATTTGATGTTTATATCTACGGATAATACGGGTTTAAATGTAATTGGAATTATTTCCTTAAATTCAGCTACAGCACTATCAGGTAGACATCTAGAAAATTAGTTTTTTTATTAGTGGCATATATTCAGATTATGAAAAATTGAAGGTTATTATCTGTCTGTCTGTCTCTCTCTGTATCTGTCTGTCTGTCTGTCTGTCTCTCTCTCTCTCTGTCTCTCTCTGTGTCTCTCTCTATCTCTGTCTCTCTCTCTCTCTCTGTCTCTCTCTGTCTCTCTCTCTCTCTATCTCTGTCTCTCTCTCTCTCTCTGTCTCTCTCTGTCTCTCTCTCTGTCTCTCTCTCTCTCTCTCTCTCTGTCTCTCTCAGGAGGGAGGATGTCGACCACTCGTCCGCCCGATCCATCGTCTCACTCAGCTGATCTTGGAGCTCAGTACATCACGGCCACACCGGCCTATTCTCAGTCACACCACAGGTACGACATGCCATGCAAATAACCATGAATGCTTTTATGGAGAAGGTTTCACTGTGTGTGTGTGTGTGTCTGTGTGTGTGTGTGTGTGTAGTTTCTACTCGGAGCTCTTGTCCTCTGGCGTCCTGCAGCCTCTCCTCACTCAGGTTGAAGGTCTGAAGCACAAAGACAACGAGAGGAACTACGTGACACCACTGGGCATGGGCAGTGTGGTCAAACACTTCCTGTCTGAGTCAGGTATACGCCCACCTGTCTGCCCACCTGTCTGCCCACCTGTCTGCCCACCTGTCTGTCTCTTTCATGTGTTCGCGCTCATGTTGTTTCTGTGCCAGGAGCTGATTTGTTGTTCGAGCATCATGTGACCGGCCTGTACCGCTCCGGTGCATCATGGGAGGTGGAGAGGAAGGCAGGAGCCAGCGAGACGTTTGATGCCGTCATCCTGACGATGCCGGTGCCTCAGATCCTGCAGCTGCAGGGAGACGTGGGACAACGTGAGTCTCTGAGGGAGCAGTGGACGTGGAGACACACGTCCACGTCCAGCTGCTGGTTCGTTTTAATTTGAAAACTCTGGTTTGTGTTTTAGTCTGAACAGAAACTAAGACTTTAGTAAACGATGACAGAAGTTCTCCTCCTGGTTGGATCTTATCAGTCACATGACTCCACCCCCGTCAGTAACACTTCCTGTCATAAACCCTTCCTGTCAGTGATACTTCCTGTCAGTCGCACTTCCTGTCAGTCGCACTTCCTGTCAGTAGCACTTCTTTTCAGTAACACTTCCTGTCAGTAATACTTCCTGTCAGTAGCACTTCCTGTCAGTATAATTCCTGTTAGTAATAATTCCTGTCAGTGATACTTCCTGTCAGTAGCACTTCCTGTCAGTAATACTTCCTGTTAGTAATAATTCCTGTCAGAAACACTTCCTGTCAGTAATACTTCCTGTCAGAGACACTTCCTGTCAGTGACACTTCCTGTCAGTAGTACTTCCTGTCAGTAGCACTTCCTGTTAGTGACACCTCCTATCAGTGAAAGTTTCTGTCAGTAACACCTCCTGTCAGTGACACTTCCTGTCAGTAGTACTTCCTGTCAGTGACACCTCCTGTCAGTGACACTTCCTGTCAGTAACCCTTCCTGTCATTGACACTTCCTGTCAGTAGCACTTCCTGTCATTAACCATTCTGCAGTTGAGTTCCGTTGACAACAACTATGCGTCGCTTAACATGCGTCACATACTTGTGCTCTGATTGGTTGTAGGTCTATCCAATTGAGACAAGAGGCATTTTTTTCCTGGTTCAGTTGAAACACGCCCCCTAATCACAGCCCAATGGAGTGGTCTGACATTCTGACTAGAATTATGAGTATGACTAACCTCCGGCTAGTGAAGCGTGTTAATATGTCACTCCCCAGTTGAAGTGAAATTGTTCTCACCGGTTGATTGATTGGCATCATGACATCATTTCCTGTCCGCACAGTGCAGCTGCAGTAACATAGTTTTACCACATGGGGTCTGTAGAGTTCAACTGAAGGGTCAACAGCTGCGATTTCACAGTGGCTGTTATTATTATGAGAGAGAGAGAGACTCCATCACGTGTGTCTCTGTTGATGATGTCATGTGTAACTCATCTGATTGGCTGACAGTGGACAGCGCCCATTTCCTATCTACAGTCATTCAACATTGGAGCATACATTTCCCATCATGCAGTTGGAAAGACTCTCACGCTCTCTGCCTGTCTCTCTCTCTCTCTCTCTCTCTCTCTCTCTCTCAGTGCTGTCTGTCCAGCAGAGGCACCAGTTGGACGAGGTCGTGTACTCGTCTCGTTTCGCCGCCGCTCTCTTCTTCGCTCCAGACGTCGTCTTCAGTTTCCCGTGGGCGGCTCGATACGTCACCGACAACTCCTGCATCCGCTACATCGCTGTGGACAGCCGCAAACGCAACACAGGTCTGTCTGTCTGTCTGTCTGTCTGCCTGTCTGTCTGTCTGTCTGTGTGTCTGTCTGTCTGTCTGTCTGTCTAAATGTCTGTCTGTCTAAATGTCTGTCTGTCTGTCTGTCTGTCTGTCTGTCTGTCTGTCTGTCTGCCTGCCTGTCTGCCTGTCTGTCTGTCTGTCTGTCTGTCTGTCTAAATGTCTGTCTGTCTGTCTGTCTGTCTGTCTGTCTGTCTGTCTGCCTGCCTGCCTGTCTGAACTGTGGCTCTGTAATACCGTCTGATAGACAGGAGTGGTCTGGCTGCTGGGAGTCTGTGTCACTCCAGTGCAAACTCATGCTGCTGCTTATTGGGCCGTGCGCTGAGCCATGTGATGATGTCATCTTTTTCTCCAGGAAGGTCTCCGCAGTTGCCGTGGAAACTAGGTCAAGCGCCCGATCCAGGTGACAGACGAGTCTCCTGCACGCGCCCATCATCAAGGTCATGAGGAGTCTCGGCACGTATTATTGAGTCAGGGGGCCCCCCTTTAAATGGGTGTTAGTGGGAGTGACTTATTCATCTATCTGTCTGTCCATCTATCTATCTATCTATCTACCTACCTATCTGACTATCTATCTACCTACCTACCTACCTACCTATCTGAATATCTATCTATCTATATATCTACCTACCTACCTATCTGACTATCTATCTACCTACCTACCTACCTACCTATCTGAATATCTATCTATCTATATATCTACCTACCTACCTATCTGACTATCTATCTACCTACCTACCTACCTACCTATCTGAATATCTATCTATCTATATATCTACCTACCTACCTATCTGACTATCTATCTACCTACCTACCTACCTACCTATCTGAATATCTATCTATCTATATATCTACCTACCTACCTATCTGACTATCTATCTACCTACCTACCTACCTACCTATCTGAATATCTATCTATCTATATATCTACCTACCTACCTATCTGACTATCTATCTACCTACCTACCTACCTACCTATCTGAATATCTATCTATCTATATATCTACCTACCTACCTATCTGACTATCTATCTACCTACCTACCTACCTACCTATCTGAATATCTATCTATCTATATATCTACCTACCTACCTATCTGACTATCTATCTACCTACCTACCTACCTACCTATCTGAATATCTATCTATCTATATATGTCTGTCTGTCTGTCTGTCTGTCTAAATGTCTGTCTGTCTGTCTGTCTGCCTGCCTGCCTGCCTGCCTGTCTGTCTGTCTGTCTGTCTGTCTGCCTGTCTGCCTGCCTGCCTGCCTGCCTGTCTGTCTGTCTGTCTGTCTGTCTATCGACCTCGTCAGTTTGTGATGTTACGGACTAGCAGAAGCTAATGTTGTTGACAGACCTCACCTGGTAGGCACCTTGTCCTCCATGTTTGATTCTCACTGATCTCGTTGCTGATTGGCTGTCACACCAAAGCGTTACAGAAGGTGATGCACTGACCATGTCTGTGACCTTCAGACGCTCCCGGCCGCGGCCCGTCCCTCGTCATCCACACTAGCGTCCCGTTTGGCCTGGAGCACTTGGAGCAGGACAAGGAGGATGTTCAGCCAATCATCTTATTGGAGCTCCGGAAGCTGCTCCCTGACCTGCCTCAGCCAATCAGCATCAAGTGTCAGAAGTGGCGGTACTCCCAGGTGAGTCTGAGAAATCCCACTGAACCTGAACTCTTCAGCGCGTGGGAGCGTTTAATTAATGATTCCCTTGTTCCGCCTGCAGGTGATGACCTCGGTGTTGAGCTGTCCGGGTCACATGACCATCCTCGACCAACCGCCCCTCATCTGTGGCGGCGACGCGTTCAGCCACTCAAACTTCGACGGCTGCGTGGACTCGGCCCTGAGCGTGGTCCGTGAGCTGACGGCCTCGTTGACCCCGACGTCTGATGTGTCACTAAGTGGCTGACATTTTATGTTTGTCTTTAAATAAATATGATTGAATTTGATCCTTGGTTATTGTCATAACTGATCAGATGTTTGTTCGACCTGCAGCAGCTCTATGACACATATATTTATTATTGGCAATGAAATCCTACTGATCAGTTTTTGAAAACACGTGGGAAACTGCTGATGTCTAATTTTTGCGTTAATTTATTTTGCTTCTTAAGTTCCGTGGTTGTGTAAGAGATCAGTGATAATCATCCTGTAGTTCTGTAAATTGATAAATCTTGTACAATGAACCTAGTATCCCACAATGCATTGGGGAATGTGCTTGTGTATCCCGGTAACTTCGGATGGAGCTCATGGTCACGATGCAGGAAGTCGTGTACTTTGGAACAAACGGTCAACATTGCAGTTTATAAATAGTTTATTCACCTTTACAGTGTTTTATTTCATTATAAAACAGGGCGGGGGGGCAGAATAAAAGAACGTGGGAGGAGGGGGTCAGATTAACTTGAAATGTTTCCATGGTGATACAGGTTATGAAGACATTTGGGTGATAAAATAACCTGATGAATAAAAACACCATCATGAGGACACACAGAGACAGAGGACATGAGCCGAGACGCCAGAACCACACCTGCACCAGAGACATTGATCCACACTCATCCAATCGGATGGACAGGCTGCAAACACGGCTCAATAACTGGTTGATAACGTTACAGTCAAAGATTTAAAGTTTTTATTAACGGCACGAACGTGTTTCTCTGACGTCTACACGGACCGTCTCTTCCCCAGCACCTGCTAGCTTTAGCCTCAGCACGTTAGCATGATCGGAGAACTGTTCGCTGTCAGCTTTCAGGATGTTAGCATGATGTCATACACGTGTCCATACTGTCATTTTTACAAAGCGTTTGTTCTTTGAATGCTAACGTGAGCTTCCTTATCTAGCTAGCAGATTTGATCCAACTAAAATGTAGTTTTGTCAACTTAAGATCAAACACTTTATAAATTTCTGACAAATATGTTGGAAATTGAAGTCGGTTGTAGATAAATTAACGACGTCTGCCCTCGTGGAGCTGTCAGCTTGTTTCTGAAACAGACACACCGAATTAAAAACATTTGAGGCTGTTGAACCAACATCATCTTCTGCCCGATGTTGACCTTTGACCTCTGATTGACAGATGTGGTTTGTGACCCCAACTCACGCAGAACACCTTCAAGTCAAGGGGCCGTCACATCTCCTCTGTCCGCAACACTCCCTCCGTCTCTTGTTCAAAAAACTAAATCCTAACGACATATTAAAGTGTGAACTGAAATCTTTGAATTTGTATTTTCAGCGAATAGAAACATAACACGGACATCAACAGATGATCGTGACGTGGTGTGCTGGTCTGAGTGCGGAGCAGAGGATTAATGTGAGGGCACCTTAAGACTAAACATAGAACAGATCACCTTCACCTCATCAACTCCAAAACTAAAACACACCAGTCGGAGCTTCGTTTGGGTTGAGATGTAAACAAAGAGCTGAACTGACGGAATCGTGTAAAACTTGAGTTAAATCTGATTAAAGGAGGTTAAAGGTTAAACCCTGGTGTGAGTTTAAGGTTCCTTTGCAGATTCCAGATGCAAACTAACATCTGCACAACGACACATTCAGACATTTTTCTCTAGGTTTCTCCAGTAACACCAAATGTAAAAGCATTAATGCTAACGTTTATCATCACTGAGTTCAGCGGTTTAAGGTTTGTTTTTTTATAAACTACTAAGTTTTGATCACTTCCTCTTTTTGTTTCCTTTCTGACTTCCTGGTTCAGTACAGGAACTGTGAACATCTGGCAAAAACATCAGGAATGACAAGTCATATTTAATATAATACAATTTGAGACAATTTCTGTTACCGGATGTTATGAGACTTGATGAATCGACCCTGGTTCACCTACAAACTATGTTTTGTCCAAAGTTCCTAGATGGATTTGACACAGCTGCTTGATGTCTACAACCAACTGGGATGAACTGGTCCTAAGACAAAGACCCGGAGCACCAGAGACCATCGAGAGACGTGGACGACACCTTGACCTCAGAATCCCCAAAACCTGTTCAGTTCACGTGGTTGTGTTCAGTGCAGCTCCAGCGTTCAGCAGGAGGGTAGAGGTGTTTCTGAGTCCTCAGCGTCCTCGTGGTGATACCACCCAGGCTATTGGCCTGATTTGACCCGAACGTCACAACGCTGAATGGAAATGGTCGTTATTGCATTATGATACAAGTTCGCAGCAGTTCATCGTTTTTTGAGTACGTTCAGGTTTTAAGCTGCTCTGCTGAACAGGTCTACACACCAGTCATGTCTGAACGGGTTGATGGCAAGAGGTGAGGTCACGCCTGACAGGAACCCGCAGGAGTTGTGTTATTGTTGCTTAAACATTTTGGCAGCTACACAAACAACCTGCGGACAGATGAAGACTGGACGAGCACTCGCTCTTGATACAAAGCACCACAGATGGACAACGGGCTCAGCTGGTTAGCTTAACTTAGCACCTAAAACCCAACATGGTGGACTGGTGGCCCAACAACTAGGGATCAAAGCACCAGTTTGCTCGTAACACAAGGTGGAACAAGATATGATCACACAGGCGACAGTTTAATCAGCACCAGCCACTTCTTCTACCAGTCCTGTGTTTGTGATCAGGATCTGAATCCGACTGAACGTCCCCTACACTCGTCTCCGTTCCCTCAACACAAAGTCGACTCGGAACCACCTGCACAGCTGGAAACATCACATCTCTGCAACCCGTTCCTATCCAACCTAAGATTCTCTGACTGAACTGGATCCTACCGTCACTGAAACAACCCACAACGAGTTGTTGACTCTCTGAGGTTGGGGATAGCTCTGGGAAATGTGCCTCCTGTCCAGACATCGCCCCGCGGGTCCCAGTCAAACTTCTGCCTTCAGTGATTCTTTAATAAGTGTTGTGTTCATGTCTCGGCCTCCACAGTGCGTCCTGTGTGATCAGGGCCTACAGACAACAGGAACCTAATTGAAGAACAATCAACAGCTGATGGTTTGGTTGTAGCACCGAATGTTAGGACGGAGATCGGCATCTGGAGGGAGATGCTGTTCAGATGATAAGGGTTTCTCTGATCGATTGGTGGACTGATATTATTTACAGAGGATTTCTTGGCTGCTGGCTAAATGTTTTTCAAAAACACAACTGCTGTGAAGCCAACAAACCAAAGAACAATTAGAAGGAGCACATCCAGAAGCTTCTCACCTGGTTTGAGAGGAGCTGAAAAATAGCTTGTTGCGTGAAAAGACAAACCTTAACATCTAGAAGAGTTACAGATAAAAACTGGAGATTAGTTTTGGATGGTTTCACTCTGATGAGGTTAAATCTGTGTTTCAAGAGAAACAGGTCTGAGAATACTTAACGTGGTTTCTGTGAGATCCAGAGAGAATAGTCTCAAACCTGTAGTAATAGAGACCTGATCCTCAAACTGTCCTCCTCGGCATTAAAGGGTCAGTTCTAAAGAATGTAAGCGCTTGAATGCCTCAAAAAGTGATAGTGAAGACAAAGATTAATAGTCTACAAACAGTAATAATTACAGAGTGTTACCCTTCTTTAAATGTCAGACACCAAAGACACACAGAGGCCAAACCTGGACTTGACTCTTAACTGTGGTGGTGAGATCCTTCCTCAAAGCCACGACCGGGTCCTGACGCCAAAGTTGAGAAACTCTGAGTGAAGAGCTCCCTGACAGCAGCTTGACAAACGGATCCATCAACACAACAGAATACAGGCTGTGCACTTCACACTACATGACTGGCTGTCTTGTGATTACACACTATGCGCCTGACGTAATGGGGTCCCACGCTACACCCTCTTCAGCAGGTGGAAACCCCCAACTCGCGGTCTGGTCTGCTCTGGCCCCGTTTGTTTGATTTTAGGCTGCAAGAAATCAGGTCAGAGAAGGCCTCTTGAATCTTTGAAGAGTCCAAACAAAGCGACTGCTGCTCAAACACCAGTCTGAGCAGCAGTCGGGCTTTTATCTGAAAAAAGTGTTTAATCGGGCAAACATCATGTAGTGTGAACGAGGCATGACCGGTTTTCTAGGATGGACCGACCTTGTCCAGAAATAGTTACAAACTCAACCGTCCTTAATAAAGTGCAATCACCACCCGCCTGGCAACCAGGCACTTGTAAAGTAAGCGCTCTGTGGTTGTTTCTGCTTCAGCCTGTGGTCTTCAGGTGTGAAGCTCCCAGCAGATCTGGCTGCAGGAATGGTTATAACGTGATCTTTAGCTTAATGATTGATATGAGAGAATAACAAAAATAGATTTTCTGTAACTGTAGAACTGATTGAAGAGCTGAAGAGAATCATTCTGTGCAAATCTGTGAGCAGAGGGTCGGAGGAGCGCTTGTTCACGGCAGGTTTGAACTCTACGTGGTTTCAACAGTGGATGATTGACAGAGCTGCAGCAGATTGTGAATAATCCAAGTTTCTCTTCTTCCTCGTCACATTCAAACTAAAGGTCGTCACCTCTCTGAGGCCAGTCCAGACCAGTCCTGACCCCAACCCAGTCCTGAACCAGCTCAGACTGACGGATTCTGACGGTCCAGACCGATCAGCTTGTTCTTTGTCATGAGGACTTTTGAAGACCAGGGTGAAAAACTTGAACTTTGGTTGATTACTGTTGTTCTAGAGCTGCTGGGCCAATGTTCTCTTTTTTTATAACTCAATGATTCTGTGTTCGTCTACAGATTTAGACCCTAACCCTGTTCCATCAGGTCAATGATTACAATCTGTTTCATTTCAATTCAGATTGAGACTCTGTCGAATGTTATATTAATAAATAATAACAGGTTTTTCTTTGCTAAAATTCAAAAATAAGAGCACTGGCCTTCAAACAACATGGAGCCACACTCACCTGAAGTTAGGACACAGAGAGAAGAGTCAACTCTGACAGCTTAAAAAACGAAGAGGGCAGAGACCTGGTCTGCAAGAAGCTTCTTGAACCTGGTCAGGAGGGAGGGAGGGACACCTCAGGGCTGGGGACTCGTCTTCTTTCTCATCTGGGGACTCGTCTTTCAGTTTGTTTATGTTCAAGTTTTACCCCTTTAACTCTGTCCATTCATTCGTCTTATTGTCCATTCTACACCGCCGTCCTCACCCTGACCACCGTGTCATGTGATTGTCCAGGTGTGCACCGAGCAGAAGATTGGAGGTGGGGGCAGGGGGGCGTGGTTTATCATTTGATCGAGTCCCACCGATCAGTTCTGGTGGGTCAGTTATATACTCACCGTAAGCCAACACTGCGCTAGTCTTACTCATGGGTTCATGTGTGTACATATACACATATATATTTATATATGTGTGTATAGACATACTGTGTATATATGTGTGTGTGTATGAGTGTGTGTCAGACATTTGTGATCTGATTGTGGTGGTCGTCTTCGAACGGCTCGGTCTCCGGGTCAGAGTCCGTGGTGTCGGAGTAGCGGTAGTGATCAGGTTCGTTGTCGCTGGCGTCTGGGGTCACAGAGGTCGACGTGCTGCTAGTGTCACAGTTAGCTCCTTCCTCCACCGTCTTGGTAAAAAACAGCTTCACCTAAAGCAGGAGAACAGAGAGTGAGCGATCTGAAGACTTCTGACCCGATAAGCTGCAAACGACGTCACCAGCACAAGAAGCTGGTGCCTGAATCAGAGATATCGTGGATCCATGTCTTTACAGGATCGTCTGCATGTGAGGTCATGATACCTTGAAGTTAGGGGAGAAGTTCTTGTTGGCCTTGTCTTTGTTGGCCTTGTCCAGGTCGTTCTTGATCAGCGTGAGGATCAGATACTCCCGGTCAGTGGTTTCTCCTCCTGCTGTCACGCTCGCCATCGTCATCACCAGGTTCTGGTGCGTTCTGTCGGCTGGTTCCCTCAGGGGCCCGGTGCTGCCATTCTCCAGCTTGTCCACGTTCTCCTCCGGGCCCGGGATGAAGAAGGTGTTGACCCAGAAGTGAAACATCTTTTCCTGTAGGGCAATGGGGTCAAAGTTCACTTGGATCCAGACAGGTGCAGATATAATTTATAAACTGGCTTCTTGTCATGTGATCAATCTCGTCATTGGGATTTGTTGCTCAGGTTATTCATCATCATTCAGGCAGTGAATATCTGTGAATTCACCTGGGACCACAGTGTGTGTGTGTGTGTGTGTGTGTGTGTGTGTGTGTGTGTGTGTGTGTGTGTGTGTGTGTGTGTGTGTGTGTGTGTGTGTGTGTGTGTGTGTGTGTGTGTGTGTGTGTTCACCTTCTTCATCATCTTGTTCTGCTTGTGGAAGAAGTCCACCTTTATGTCTCCGCAGACAGGAAGTGGCTGCGGGAACTCAAATAGCATCACTTTGTCTTCTCGCCTTGTGTGGGCGGGGTTAGAGGTGTGAATCTTCACCTTCAGCTGGTAAACGACAAACTGAGGGTCTGAAAGAGAGACATCAGAGTGGATGAGTGAGGGGGGGGGGGGGGGGGTGGGGGAGGGGATGAAAGAGGGGGGGAGGAGGAGTGACTTACTGCAGGCTCCAGCTGTGAACATTGGAATCGTTTCAAACAGCATCTTGTGGAAGAGCAGAGCCACAGGTTTATACTGAAGCTGGTTCCTCAACAGGAAGCTGTAGTAGATGACGTAACGCCGCTGACTGGGGATGGTCACACCCTGATGAACGGAGAGAGAGAGAGAGAGAGAGAGAGAGAGAGGGGGAGAGAGCTGAGAGAAACATGT
>CM028864.1:231408-245881 GCA_016801935.1 Platichthys stellatus
TTAATAATGAGGGTAGCGGGGTCCGAGGACCAGGGGGTCCAGGCTGTGGTGCGAGGACCCGCGGGGGTCCAGGCTGTGGTCCAGGCTGTGGTCCGAGGACCAGGGGGTCCAGGCTGTGGTGCGAGGACCCGCGGGGGTCCAGGCTGTGGTCCGAGGACCCACGGGGGTCCAGGCTGTGGTCCGACGACCCACGGGGGTCACTTGTTATGTCATCAGCAGGCAACAAACGTTAATACAGACAATATCAACTGACGTGATTAACCACAGTTATCCACCAGCTGTATAATACGGGTTAGGGTTATGTCGTTGATCCATACACATTGTTCACATCGGTTATTTCAATGTAACGTTAGTTAAAGAAACTCCTCTTACGTTAGAACACGAGCTTCAGACACGGGAGTGGAGAACGTTCCATGACATGACATGTTCCTCGTTACTATGATCGTAACGATTCTCCAGCAGACGTCCACCTGGGCACACACACCTCTTCTCTTTTCTTTGGTTCTTTTTGTTCTAGTTTTATGTAAAGTCCAACATTTTCTTAAGTCTTCTCTTTACTGCTCTAAAAGTTGTTGTTTTAATAAAACCCATAGAGAAATGAAACAACACTAATCACAAAACAAAGGGGTGGAGTCAAGTGGTAGAGCTGAGGCCTAACCCTAACCCTCTATCTGAAGACCAGAACTTCAACAATTCAAAAACCACTGGATTTTAATTACAATAAGAAACATTTTCATCAGTAAATATAATTGATGAGCTGTCACGTAATTATTAGATTCATTGAGATTTAGAAACTGTTAACAAGCTGCTTTAGATTCTGAAAGAAGAATCACATTCTGATCTTAACTGTAACATCTTTAGTTGTTAGTCTGCAATGTCTCTTCTCAGGTTGTTTGTATATTTCTCATAAACATCTCGAGTGAATTTCTAATGAGTTTGTTTTAAACGTCCATGAGTGTGTAGACTGAACCTGCACTGGGTGGTGGAGACAGCCACAGAGGGGACTTGAGTTTATTTCATTAAGTTACTGGTTGTTGTTGTTTGTGTTGTTGTTGCAGTTCTGTGTGTGTTCATCACCATGGGATTGAGGGAGGTTCCAGTTGAAAACATTGCCCGTCCTCTGGGCAGGAATGAGGTCATCGGCCTCCTCTTCCGTCTCACCATATTCGGAGCTGTCACCTACTTCACCATCAAGTGGATGGTGGACGCCATCGACCCCACCAGGAAGCAGAAGGTGGAGGCTCAGAAACAGGCGAGTCAGACACTTGGACCTGTTTTAGTTACTGGTCACAGGGACAGGAAACATGCAGCCAGTCCAACTGGTCCTTAAGGCTCCGTCCACACTAACTCACACTGGTCACGTGGTGTAAACAGGAAGTAGATTGCACCTAGGTGGAACTGTCACTGTTAAGGTTGATTTATGGTTCTCCATTGTGGGCGGAGTCTGACTCATTTCACAATCCCCTGCAGCGTTTGTGAAAATGTCGTCTTTGTGCCTCAGGCCGAGAAGCTGATGCGTCAGATCGGAGTGAAGAACGTGAAGCTGTCCGAGTACGAGATGAGCATCGCAGCTCACCTGGTGGACCCGCTCACCATGCAGGTAACTCATTACTTCACTCACTCCTCAGACGCTTCGTGAAAGAACTTTTATCAAGGAACTTAAAGGTTCATTGATCATATGAAGATCTAAATCAGGGGTGTCCAAACTTTTTATCCCGAGGGCCATATATAGAAAAAAATACGAAGGTCTGGGCCACTCACGCCGCCACGCCCCCCTGCCCTGGAGCGGACTATTGACAGTGGGGGGGGGGGTTGTTCTGAGGGACAGCTGCAATACAGTGGGCCATAGTCCATCACATTACATTTCCCTTATCTGACGCTATAATCCAATATGTGCATTCAACGGTACAAACCCAGAACAACAAGAATCAAGAAAGTACAATTTTCTAACCCTAACCCTTTTTTTTTTTTTTTTTTTTTGGAGGCGGGCCACTTTAAAAATCAATGGCGGGCCTCAGATGGCCCGCGGGCCGTAGTTTGGGCACCCCTTATCTAAATGAACAGGAAGTTGATAGTTACAAACCTTTTACTCTAATAATAAGTTGATTGATCAAGAATAATCGGCAGATGATTGGCGGTGAACGTGATTTTTGTGGTCATGTGACTGTAGATCACCTGGAGAGACATTGCAGGTCTGGACGAGATCATCACGGAGTTAAAGGAGACAGTGATTTTACCTGTTCAGAAGAGACACCTGTTCCAGGGCTCCAGGCTGCTGCAGCCCCCTAAAGGTTAGAGACGGAACAACGGGGGGGAGGGATGGAACAATCAAAGGATGGAAGGATAGATGGAGGAAAGCATTGAGGAATGAAGGATGGAAGCAAAGAAGACAGGAAAAAGAAGCAGGCAGGACGGATAAATTGAAAGTAGGAAAAAAGGGGAGGAGGGAAGAAAGGAGAGGTTGAAGTTGAGAGATGGACGGATGAGCTGAAGGAAGGTAAGAGAGCACCGAGGGTTGGGTGAAGGAAATCAAAGAGAGCAAGAAGGAAAGGAGGTGAAGATTAGGTTAGAATCTAAACAGAGGAGGAATGAAGGTGTAATGAGTCCAGACCATAATCCCCACCCTGTCGCCTGGTAACAGGCGTGTTGCTCTACGGGCCCCCTGGCTGCGGGAAGACGCTGATCGCCAAGGCGACGGCCAAGGAGGCGGGGTTTCGGTTCATCAACCTGCAGCCCAGCACTCTGACGGACAAGTGGTACGGAGAGTCCCAGAAGCTGGCGGCCGCCGTCTTCTCATTGGCTGTTAAACTACAGCCGTCAATCATCTTCATCGACGAGATAGGTGTGGTACCAGTTGAGGGGCGGCCATGGGGTGCAGTACCTTCCTCTGACCAGCAGGCTTCAGTGTGTTGACGCGTGTGTGTGTGTGTGTGTTTCGTCAGACTCGTTCCTGAGGAGTCGCTCCAGCTCCGACCACGAAGCCACCGCCATGATGAAGGCTCAGTTCATGAGTCTGTGGGACGGACTGGACACCGACCACCACTGCCAGGTACAAACACGGGATGTTCAGGTCACATGAGTGGCGAGCCGCTAGTCTGACACGCCCCCTAACAGACTGGGCGTAGTCCCAGGTTTCATAAATGTGCCATAACCGTGGACAAATCCCAACAGAGTGGACCAGCTGACCTTACAAGTTAGGGTTCTTAAAGACTCAGCTGAAAAGAGGAGCTGCAGCGATGGACAGTGCGAGGAGAGTCATGTTTTAATGTGTGTGTGTGTGTGTGTGTGTCTGTGTGTGTCTGTCTGTGTGTGTCAGGTGATCATAATGGGAGCCACCAACCGTCCTCAGGATCTGGACTCTGCCATTCTGCGTAGGATGCCGACCAGGTTCCACATCAACCAGCCGGTACGACTGAATCACGACATCAACAACGATTTGAAATGTTAACAACGACGCCCAATGACGAGTTGTGTGTTGTGTGTTTTGTGCAGAGTGTGGGTCAGAGGGAGCAGATCCTCAAACTCATCCTGGAGAACGAGAGCGTGAGTTTCAGGGTTCCTACGGTCATGAAGAACCTGGCCTTTTAAAATGTGTTGTTCCAGGCCTGGAAAAGTTATGGAAAAAAATCAAATCCCAAAAGTTTTGGAAATGTCCTGTAAATTAGTTATTTTCATATTTTCATGTCGTTCATTTACGCTTTTAAAGAAATGCACTCAAATATAAGCAGGCATACTTGGGTTTGTGTCATTTAAGGTTTACTGTTTGCCTTGGAATTCTCATGGTTAGTTTAAATTTCACAAAGTGTTCGGTCATGGAAATTTGGTTTCAAGTTATTAAAGTCATGGAAATCCATTGGTCAAAATGTGTATGAACATTATATAAACAGACTTATTTAAATTAGGTGGCTGATCATGGATCTAGAGCTAGTCTGCATTGGGTGATCGCCCCTCTCTCTCTCTCTCTCCCCAGGTGGACTCCTCGGTCGACCTCGTTCACGTCTCCAAGGAGACAGACGGTTTCTCAGGAAGTGACCTCAGAGAGATGTGTCGCGACGCGGCGCTGCTCTGTGTGCGCGACTTCGTCCACAGTCAGGACGACAGGTATCTGACAGAGCGCCTCATAACGAGCAGTCGTTTATCATCATGTGTAAATCATGAATTCATGTGAAACCATTGATGTTTTCTTTGTCTTAAGAACTTTTATTCTTCCAAATGTTTTTCTGTCTCTTAGTTTATCCGAGGACTGCATTCGTCCGATCCATCAGTCCGACCTTCAGAGGGCAATCTGCAAGATGAAGAAATCCAAATCTGCCGGCGGACAGGGCGCCTTGCTGCACGCCGCTCTGGACTGATCACATGACCTCGGCCTGCCCTCACAGGCTGGACTTCACTTAGCCTCACATGTTTAAATATGTTCAACATGTGCCACTGCTTTTCTCTGTTGGTTTGAACTCATGATCTACTTCAGACGCAGGAGAAAAAAGAAACTGTCACAGAAGCGTGGGAGAACCACTGGTTGATCCAGAAATGAAAAGTTTTAATTTGTTGAACTGGTCCAGAGTTCTTTTGCCTGAAGATGTTTAAGAAATGTCTCATTGTTGTTAAATGTAATTTTTGGATCCTGCTCTCGAACCCATGTCAACGTTTAAACACTCGCTCTGTTGCTGCTCGCTGCAGAAATGACTGTAAATAAAGTTTGTTGGGAGGTTTTCAGAATCAACCTGGAGGAACAGTGAGTTTGAGTTTCAACAGCTGTTTGACTAAAAATCACCTGAACTACATTTTGCCTCGTTTAGATTTTTCTGAGATTAAAACTCTTCAGGTTCAGAGTAGCTTTGTGTTCTGAATACCCATGAGCCTTTATGGCTCGCTGCTGTGGAGAGGCCTCCATCTATAGTATCATTAGGTGAGTGGAGATGGATTTGGTCTGAATTGATCCACTGAGTGATCTGCAGGTGGACATCAGAGGAACTACACACTGCTCAGTAACGTGAGGGAACCTGAAAGGCCCCGACCTGACACCTTTCTGCGATTGAATTGAAGTATTGGTTCCCTAAGATCATACATGTTAGTGGCTGAGAGAAGAGTGCGACACCATGATGACATCAGACTGAGAGGAAGTACGAGACGTTTGAATAACAGGTCTTAGAGGCTCTTCAGGCCCCCTACTGGCCCCTTCAAGTCATTACTGATAGTGAAAGACCAGAAAATGTATTTGACACAATGGGTGCTCGTTTACTCTCCCAGTAAAACACCAAGTCAGTTCAACTTCAGATATCAATCCGTCCATTTAGAAAACAAATGATTGTAAATCAGTGAAAAAAAATGGGTTAAATGAAGACTCCATGAGGAGGCCTGAGGCCGACGCCCTCTAGTGGACCTGAGCTCCCAGCACCAAGCAGCAGAGAACACCAGGACCAGCAGGTCCACCACTGGAGCCTCGTTCTCCTCCACGAGAGCAGGTTCACACTGAGCACACGTGACAGGTGTGAACGAGAAGCTGCTGTAACTTCATCTATGACCATGATGTCATGTGATTATAGATCAAATTGAAGTTGGAAATTATCAAATTAGGTCATGATGCAAATAAAGGGCTAGATTTCAAATTCTTAATGTAAAATAAATATTTTTTACGTGAAGGAAAATAAAAGTAAAAAATATTTTACTTCATAAATTATTATACAAATGTCTTTATAAAATAATCAAAGCACCTGACCAATACATTTTACAATCTTCCCTGAAACAGTTTATTCCCATATAAATACTTTTTCTTAAATTAAAAAACAAATTACGTTAATTTTTATCTTTCACACTGAACCAACACTTATTTTAATATTTATTGGTCATAACATGATTGAATAAAATATTGGCATGGAAAAATAAATCAAGATTTTTCTTAAGATTTTTCTTACAGGATAAAAAGTTACAAAAACAATGTAAAGATCATTTTTAATAATCAATGTCTTTTTAAAGCTTTTATTTAGAAAGATTTGGCATCAAAGAAAAGAAAACAAAAAGGCTAATTTTAAATAATCTAAAAAAGGGACAATTTATAAAAAGCTGAATCGTCACTTTTAACCATTTTAGGCACAAAGACCAAAAACAAATTCCCCCCCGACGGCAAAACTAATCTATTTCCATCACCACAGACGAACCAGAGCTTTTATTGTGAAAACCTTCCCTCAGACTGAGACATCCCATTGGTTAAAGCATAAACAATCAGAATCAGAAGAAAATCAAACAAACCCGTCACATGATCTTTAACATCGGAATAAATAAACGTAAAGTTTCAAAGTTAAACTGTGTCCTTGATAAGGTTCAAAGGTTAAAGGTCACAGAGTCGTGGCATCACGTCCCCTGAGTTGATGACCAGCAGGGGGCGTGGCTGCCTTTAAATCGCTGCAGAAGAAGAAGAGAACATTAAGACCTGTGTTACTGGTCAGAGATGATAAATCGAACTGGACGGTCATCCGTCAGTCGTGGACCTTCTCGACGTCTCGTGCAGCGTCGGTTGTGTCCCCAGAGGACGCTGCAGGACGAGGCGCGGTCACATGATGCATCAACAGGTGCTGCAGCTGGGCTGTGATTGGACAGCTGGCGCCAGGGAGGGACCTGGTGTCTCACCTCTCAGAGCTCAGTGTTTGGTCCTCGTCCTCCGCTCCTCCCCTCACACTCCCTGTGGAAGTCACAGCCGTCCAGTAGGTGGCGGTACGTGGCCCGGACGTCCCGGTACAGCGGGGCAACCTCCGATTCCAGCCCCGGGAATCGAACTGGCGACTCGTTAATGAGCAGCTGCACCCGGGGGCCTCGCTGGCAGTCGTACAGGACGAAGAGCAGGTTGGCGGCGTACGGGACGATCCGGCTCGTCCGGAAACTTCTTCCTGGAAAACACGAAACTGCTTTTTCACTTCTTCAGTTTGAGACAGGGACACACTGCAGTACTCAGAGTGGCCACTAAGAGCATCTGCAGCAACCCACAGGCGTGATGTCACACTACGTCATGTCTGATTGGACGTGAGGGCGGAGGCGGGGCTTCGTACCGTGCTGTGATTGGTAGTTGTTGGCAGTGGGCGGAGTCTGGTCTTTGTAGAGTCCCAGCAGGGAGAGGAGGGGGAGGAGCGTCTCAGCGTGACCCAGCAGGATGGAGGCCGGCTCGGGGGACGCCTCGCTGGACCTGTCAGAGGTCAGAGGTCACGTGATGATGGGTTCGTCCAATGAAAACAGATCAGAAGGAGAAAATGAACTTGATTGATTAATTGTTCGGTTCTTGAATCTGGACCTGCGGGGACGTCCAGCTCTGTCGAGCGTCCTGAAGATGTGATGGAAGAGAGGACAGCTGGACAGACCGCTGATCACATGACCATGAGAGCGCTTCCAGTACTGCTTCAGGTCCGACTTGTACTCCAGCACCTGTGGAGTGACATCATCACCGATGAGACGACCTCTGACCCTCCACTGTGTGTGTGTGTGTGTGTGTGTGTGTGTGTGTGTGTGTGTTTAGTCACGTCTGCACCTTGGCGTCGTTCTCGTCGAACAGGAAACACCACGGAGAATAAAGAGATTTGATGGACAGCTCATAGGAACACAGGAAGAACGCTGCTTCAACAAGATCTACAGGAGATACAGAGGGACAGACTTCAGTCTACAGGAGACACAGAGGGACAGACTTCAGTCTACAGGAGACACAGAGGGACAGACCTCAGTCTACAGGAGACACAGAGGGACAGACTTCAGTCTACAGGAGACACAGAGGGACTGACTTCAGTCTACAGGGGACACAGAGGGACAGACCTCAGTCTACAGGGGACACAGAGGGACAGACTTCAGTCTACAGGGGACACAGAGGGACAGACTTCAGTCTACAGGAGACACAGACTTCTACCTGGTGTGAGTCGGTGCTGAGGAAGCTTCAGTCTCTCCTCCGTCCTCCTCCTCACTCCCTCCATCTCGTCCCCGTCTCTGAACTTGTCCACCTCCAGCAGCGCCGAGCGGTTGTTGGCCACCCCCTCCACGTAACCACGGCAACGCTCAAAGAAACGCATCAGCTCATCGTCCACAACGTGTGTGTACCTGTCCTCTGCAGAGACACAGTGTCTCACAGGCCTGGGGGGAGGTGTGTGTGTGTGTGTGTGTGTACCTGTCCTCTGCAGAGACACAGTGTCTCACAGGCCTGGGGGGTGTGTGTGTGTGTGTGTACCTGTCCTCTGCAGAGACACAGTGTCTCACAGACCTGGGGGTGTGTGTGTGTGTGTGTGTGTGTGTCAGGTGAAGCGCACCTGCGGAGTGGGCGTGGCCCCAGTGCTCCATCAGCCCGTCCTGCACCGCCTCCACGCTGCTCACGCACCGGTGCTTGGAGCTCGTGGTGAAGCGGACCCTCCTCTTCGTCAGGTGCTCGTGGGACAGCAGGGACGGGAACATGGCGGCCAGGCGTCCGGCCAGCTGCCGCAGCTCGTCCCGGCCCTTCAGCACCAGCTGACCTGAGGACACGTCACAGTTCAGAGAGGAAATTAGTTAATTGATACAAAACATGAATATCAAATATTATTAGAAACTAGTGACGTTGATATTTTATAAATATAAAAATACATATAAATATTAATATATATCTGACCGTCCATGTCCTCGGTGTACCACATCTCCCAGCGGCTCTGGATGTCCCGCAGCCAGTCCTCGGAGCCGGGGCCTCTGGAGGCTTCTCCCCGGACCAGCTCGCTCAGTCTCTGGATCCTGCGGATGTTCTTGGCGGTCGGGTAGCGGCTCCCGTGCCGGATGACGGCGGTCAGGTGGACCGGGGAGCAGCGCTCGCTGTCCGGGGCCATGAGGACGGACGCGTTCACGGAGGACACGTCCCGCCGCAGCTGCGGGTTCACCTCCTCGTACCGGGTCTTCGTCCCGAAGTAAGCGGCGATGTGCGGGATGTCCGGGAGCGAGCGAGAGGAGCAGGCCGGGCGGGCGAGCAGCAGGCCGACAGCCGCCAGCAGGACACGGTTTGTGGGCAGTGAAGCGGACAACATGTCGGTGAGAACCGGAGGGAGTCAAGTCACTTTGTTGATGTTCCGGGTTCAAATGAACTTTGACCTCGAAGTCCCGCCCTCTCTGTGTCCGACCAATAACATTCCAGAAGTTTTTATATATTGTTTTTTTATTATGATCTTTTTACGACGTGTTTATTAAAACATCTGACGTCACTCGATCACAACTTCTTCACCCTGGAAATAAAGATCAATGTTTCAGAGACAGGAGCAGGTGAGGACCTCAGCTGCGTGGAACCAGGTCGATACGAGGAGCTCATACACAGTAAATGTTTATATATATATACATAAATATATATATATATATATATATATATATATATGTATATATACACACATATATATTTATATATATATGCGCCTGACGTAACAAACTAGCTCCAGACCAGTTACTGTTCATCTCTTGTTATCTCGTGTTTTATTCACTGATGTTTGTGTTGATATGTGAAAACAAGAACTTTATTATATTTAATATAATTCTTTATATAATGAATATATCAGAACGAAACAAACCACAGAACTTGTTTTTATGTTTTTATTGATTCTTCATGAGTCCATTGGCTCGCCCACTGGCCCCGCCCACGAGGACACGTGACACTCAGAAGTACTGGGTGGGGTCGCTCTTGTCACACAACTGGACATGGACGTGTGACGTGATTCCCGGATAAACGCTCTGCATGGGCATCATGGTTCCGATCCGCTCACCCTTCCTCACCGAGCCGGACGTCCGGTCTGGATCCACGTAGAACAACTTGAAGCACAGACCTGCAACAACACGAACAACAACACAATCAACAACACAATCAGTGAGCTGATGTAGTCTGCTGGGAGGGGGCGGGGCACCGACCTTCTGCTCGCAGGTTGATGCCGCTGTTGATGGCGGCCTTACTGGCGTCGGTGTAGACGGTGAGTCGTCCAGCGAGGGTGACGTCACACGGAGCGTAGACTGCCGCCCCGTCGCTGCACGCGATGTCCAGACCTGCGTGGACCCTGGTTCCCCTGAAACAACCAATCAGCTGTTGACTTGTCTCCATGTGTCTGGTGTCAACGTGTAGGCAGCTGCAGGTTGTGTGTTGGTGATCTGTGTGGTTGTGTTACCGTCTGGCTCCATAGTGACCTTGACCCCAGCTGTCCGATGTTCGCCTGGTGTTCGCTGGGTTTCCACTGCAGAGCTGTCCGAACCGAACAGCATCACACACACACAACGCAGCTGCGCACACACACACACACAAACACATAGCTGATTGTTTCTCTTAAGTTGTGTTGACATGTGTTGTTGCTTTTTTGTGATTATCCCTGAGCTGTGGATGACTGTCAGATCAGTAAATTCAGTTTCTCACCCAACACGACGACAGCCCCGACAGCCCTCATGTTCTGACTGGTTCTGACTGGTTCTGACCCGACTGCCTGCACTCAGGCTTATAAAGATCTGAGGTTTCGACACAGTGGAAAGTCCAGAGACAAACAAACAGGGACAGGGCTTTTTATTATGTCTCAACATGAGGCCTCTGGACTCAGCAGCTGTTTACCTGACGGACGTTCATCTTGTTCTGAAAGTTGTTTACATGTGAGCAGATAAAAACATTAACAAGTCTCTGATACACAACTAACACAATACAGACTTAAAGCCTCTGAATCATGATTGTACAGAATTTGGTTTTGATGTAGTTGTAATATGCGTGTCTTCTATAACTTGTCCAGCCTTGAGCCAAGTGGTAACAATTACTGACGTGAAAAAATAAATAACTTCAGTAGAAATGTGTTGACTATAAGTTTATTACAGTTTTCTACAAACCAGACTTCATCTAGAAAAACACAGAATTTAAGAACATGTGTTGTGTTCATGTTTTTTATCCCTGAGTTAAGTTCATGAAACTACATGAATCTTTGTTACATTACAATCATAACTGAACTAAACAACAAAGTGAAAAACATTGACACAAAAACCTACATTCACCTGATGAATCAACGTCTCATCTTACATTTCTATAAACACGACTAATGATGATGACGTCATCCTGGTTTGGAGGTAAAGAAAGAAACGATTGTGAATTGGTCACTGCGTTTGGTATCATGTGACTAACAGAACAGAATCTGATTGGGCAGATGAAACCTTTTGACTTTGCTGTTTTAAAAAAAGTCAGAAGAAGGTGCTTTTATTTATTCAAGATTAATATGAACAACATTCATTCATCAAGTGGAACTTAAATAATTTTTTTCAGTTTTGTGTTTCTCTTTCTTTGCCTCCGGATTCTGATCTAATGATTTTTAACTTTCAGTTTCCAAACGTTGCTCGGCCGTGTCCTCCTTCCTGTTTTAACTCGGTCAGTTGAGCATCAGGCCCTCGCTCACCGGCATGTTGATGTGGGCGGTCAGCAGGGGGCAGCTCTTCCCCTCGTGCAGGACGAACACCTTGATGATGTCAGAGATGCCCTTGTCGCTGGTGCACTCCACGAAGGTCTGGACGGGGTAGACGAGTCCGGGCACCAGCAGCGGGATCCTCATGTACGGGTGCTTCATGCGGTACAGGCTCTCGTCGTACAGGAAGCTGATGGCCAGGTCCATGACGGGCCGACAGGCCGCCGTGTTCTGAACGTTCAGGGTCAGTTTGAAGGACGGACCCAGACCCTGAACCACGGCGTTCATCTTCAGCGGCTCGGAGAGGCTGGAGGACACCGGCGACAGGCTGGACTCCAGGGCCTTGACGTAAGCTTTGGCAGCAGCGAGTCGCATGCGGCTCAGGTCCATCTGGAAGGCGCGGTGCATGGCCACGCCGTTCTCCCGCTCCCGCAGCGTTTGGTCCACATACAGCTTGGTCTTCTTGGGCACGTTGAGGCGGACGCTCTGGGCCAGCGGCGGCCCGGGGGCGCTGTCCCTGTCGGCGAAGGCCGCCGTCCTCTTCAGGATCTTCACCATCAGGCCACCTCCCTTGGTGGTCATGATCAGCGTCCCGTCCTCGCGTCCGTACCGGCCAAAGCAGATGCTGGTGATCACGTCTGGCGTCTTGATGGTGCTCAGCAGGTTCTTGTCTCGGTACAGCTGCACCTCACAGTTAGCAAGGCCCACCAGAACCGCCTGGAACCCCCGAGTGGGAAGGTCCATGGCCGCCATGGTGGTGATGGGAGCAGGGAGGATGGTCTGCCACAGCTTCTTCCCCTGAGGACACAACGCCACACAGTTCAGCTTCTCTTGTGATTGGTCAGACTCACGTCAGGTGGTTCACAGAAGTGGAAAGACCCCCCCCATGAAGTGGATTTACCTTCTGTGTGAAACCCTGCAGACTCTCGTCGGTGCAGCCGACCACGACGTTCTTCCCGACTCTGACCAGCCCGACCGGGTGGGACGCCAGCTCCACGCAGTACTTGGGTTTGTCCGACTCCCTGAGGAGACGCCAGGCGCATGTCAGCTCCATCAACATCAGTGAGCGTCTTCCCGACATGTCAGAGGTTCATGTGTCTCACCTGCGCAGGATGTAGATGTTTCCATTGCGACACGCCACCGTGATGCGAAACTCCACGTCGAACTGACCCGTCACATCCATCATGGTGGGAGGAGCCGGCAGCGTCATCTACACGTCATTTCAAAAAGACAAGAACCCGACAGCGCTGCCGTTAGAGATCAGAGCCTGATGACGAGCCGGAGTTCCTCCTGAGGGGGCGTTACCTTGGACAGGATGATGAAGGCCTCGGGGTCCAGGACGTACACGTCGCTGCTCTCGGTCCCGATCACCAAACAGCTGACGCCGTCCTCATCGGCCGTGCTCTTCTTCAGGGTCCCGATGCAGGTGATGACCGTCTGAATCAACATCACAGAAAATCAATGACCCGTAATGATCACCTCCGTTTTCACTGAGACGCCACTTCCTGTCTCTCTCTTCTGCTGCGTTCACGTCACTTTCAAAATATAAGACGACATGACTCCGGAAAGTGAAACCTCTTGGTTGCCCCCTGGTGGCTGGCTGCAATATAGGCTCTAAACCTCCTCCATGTAAGCAGATGGGACATGGACCAAAGGAAAGAGTCTGAGTAGAAGTTCCATGAGGTTTTGAATGTTTATGATGTTCAGCACTAAAGTCACCTGCCATGTTGGTTAATTGATGAAATGATGCTGATGATGATGCAACTGTTACCTGTCGTCTGATTGGCTGCTGTTTGTGTAGCTGGACGAACTCGTCCATGTCGTTGGTCTCCAGAGAGAGAAACCTGAGCGAACGTACGGACAGGGGGACATCGGCCTTCTTCCTGATGCTCTCCAGCATCTCCTTCAGGGTCAGAGGGTCGATCTGACCCTCCCTCGCCTGCTGCCACACGTCCTGACCAATCAGAGCATAGCAACACGTCACAGGAACACTGGCATCGCAACCCTGAGACCAACCACGACACAAACACTCACCTGCTCCAGCGTATTGACCTCCAGACCGGGCAGCGTGAACTTGAAGTACGGCCTCAGGTTCTTGTAGACGTAGACGCAGGGTCCGGACGCCACGGCCACAGCGGGGATGCGTGGCTCGTGCAGGTCCATGAAGAAGGCCACAAGTCCAGAGGGAAGGTCCAGCAGGGTGCTCTCACTCAGCAGCGCCGTCCCCCGGTACACCTTCAGCTTCATCCCCGATGAACCTGAGCCCAGGTCTCCGACCACCAGCCGACTCTCCCCGTCCCCGCTCAGGTCCGCCAGGTCCACGCACGACGAGAAGCTGAAGAGGCCGGCCACCGGGTCGTAGTGAGCGTCCAGCCACTTCCCTCCATCGCTGCTCGACTCGGACATGACCACGAACTATTCACACGTCTGACAGGAGCAGCTGCTGCAAGTGGTTACACACAGGTGTGGGTTACACACAGCTTAGGGTTACACACAGATGGTTTACACACAGGTTAGGGTTACACACAGGTGGGTTACACACAGGTTAGGGTTACACACAGGTTGGTTACATACAGGTGGGTTACACACAGGTTAGGGTTACACACAGGTTGGTTACACACAGGTTAGGGTTACACACAGGTTGGTTACATACAGGTGGGTTACACACACGTTAGGGTTACACACAGGTGTGTTACACACATGTGGGTTACACATAGGTTAGGGTTACAAACAGCTTAGGGTTACACACAGATGGTTTACACACAGGTTAGGGTTACACACAGGTTGGTTACACACAGGTTGGTTACACACAGGTGGGTTACACACAGGTTAGGGTTACACACAGGTTAGGGTTACACAGGTGGGTTGCACACAGGTTAGGGTTACACACAGGTTGGTTACACACAGGTGGGTTGCACACAGGTTGGTTACATACAGGTTGGTTACACACAGGTGGGTTACACACAGGTGGGTTGCACACAGGTTAGGGTTACACACAGGTTGGTTACATACAGGTGGGTTACACACAGGTTAGGGTTACACACAGGTGGGTTACACACAGGTTAGTTACACACAGGTGGGTT
>CM028864.1:246172-259249 GCA_016801935.1 Platichthys stellatus
ACAGCTCTGTGACACACAGGTGGGTTACACACAGGTGGGTTGCACACAGGTTAGGGTTACACACAGGTTGGTTACATACAGGTGGGTTACACACAAGTTAGGGTTACACACAGGTAGGTTACACACAGATGGTCTACACACAGGTTAGGGTTACACACAAGTTAGGGTTACACACAGGTTAGGGTTACACACAGATGGTCTACACACAGGTTAGGGTTACACACAAGTTAGGGTTACACACAGGTTAGGGTTACACACAGGAGCTGTTTATATATATATATATATATATATATAATATATAAAGGCTATATATATTTATATATAAATATCTATGGTTCTACCAGCTCAGCTAATCCCCGCCTCCGTCGTCATGGAAACGTGTCGTTGATCCTGTCGCGAGGGAACACGATCGATGGTCGATGTGATTGATTCAGACGAAAACAGACGATTATCTACCTGGTCCAGGTCCTGGTCCTGGTCCTGGTCCTGGTCCTGGTCCTGGTCCGGGTCTGGGTCCTGGTCCTGATCCTGGTCCTGGTCCTGATCCTGATCCTGATCCTGATCTGCGCCGTCCTCCTATGATGATGTCATCAACAACCGCCAGACAGTATTTTTTTAATATTTTCTTTTGGGGATTTTGTTTTGTAAATATCTGAACAGTTGAATCATGCTTTTCTATATTCTTATAATAATAATAATCTTTGTGTTTGATCTTTTCATAATTTCTTGTCTCTTCAGACGAACTTCGTAATCTCGCGAGATCCTGACAGACACCTTTGACGTTGTCTTTTTCCGGCTCTGTGATTGGTCGTCAGGTCCCGGTTTAAACAGTGGAGCTGCGTTCAGGTTCACGTGTTGTTTACGTGTTGTTTACCTGTTGTTTACATGTTTAACGTGATCCGGAGCAGTGACGCCCTCTGGCTCACACCCGCACGGACTGTAGCTTCAGTGACTCACGATGTCAACACATATGATCATGGTTCTCATGTCATCTGCACATTAATCACATTATAAATCCATCATAGAGGAATCTATGAAACCGCGGGATCGCCTTATTCTCGCGAGATTTGGCGGCTGCGGCGTCGGAGCCATTTGAACAAACGGCGGCGAAGCGACTCGATGTTTTCTGTGAGTTCAGAGAAAAGTCCTCAGCGTCTTGTTCCCGAACGTGTTCACATGTTCCCGCACAACATGTGAACTTGTGCGGGAACATTTGAACACGTGCGGTAACATGTGAACAGTGACGTGTCTGTAGCAGACGTAGAAACGGTGTGTTCGTGAGGGTGAGCTAGTTGTGGCTAATGCTAACAACAACGTTAGCCTCAGTTCACTCTGAAGCTAACTCCGCTCTTTGAACTGATCTCTCTCCGTCTCTGACTGCACGTGACACTTTCCTCCGGGTTCGGTCTCGTGACCAAGTGAAGACGAAGTTTGTTTCAAATCTTAAAACATCATAAACGATTAGAATGCGCTGTGGGTCGTGTTTAAACTCATCGCTGTGCAGCGGTGACTCGGATGCTGTGCCTAGTGATGTTTCTGTTTATTGTCAAACCCATAAACTTTAAATGTCATGTTTCTAACTAATGAAGGTTTTGTCTTTGTATCAAGGAAGTTGGTTCAAAAGTTTTCAAATTCAGACTTTTGACTTTGTTTGGAATAAGTTTCCTGAAAACATCTTTGTCATTAAAATCATCTGACAACATCAAACAAATAGCTCAGTATTCAGTGATGTCTCTATGAACGGGGACATGTTCTTCTGTTTTCACTGTGTCTCGTTTGAGGTTTAACTTTTGTCTTGTTCTGTCTGAAGTTGTTCTCTTGATTTATAATTGTCGTGGTTCACATTATTGTCCCCTCTTCTTTTTCTCATCCGTGTGTGGGACCTGTTCAACAACCACATTACACATCATGGGGTTTATCCCACAACCAGAAATGTTCTGTAAATGATATTAAGTGAGTGGGTGTGTTCACAGACATGATGGAGTCGTGTTTAGCCTGGAAGCCGGAGCGAGTGGGACCAGTGGAGGTGGATGACATCAGGAGGGACCTGCTGGGGGAATTTGCTGCTCTCCCAGCAAAGGTAGGTTAGCAGGTGTTTGACTGGACTGAGCTGATGAGCAGAACCTGGTGACCATGTGTTCCTCACGTTGACAGGGTGGAGCTCAGACGCAGTCGGAGAACCTGCAGGTGTACCTGAGGGTTCGACCGTTCACTGCACATGAGAGCGGCAACGCAGAGTCGCAGGTAACACTCAGAATCCTGAATGAAGACACAAGAACTCAGAACAGGGGGGGGGGGGAGCAGGGTTTTCTTTTGAATGAAGGAAAATCATATGAACCTGAATAAATGTGTTTTCTTGTGAAGGAGTGTGTGACCATTGAGGGGCCGGACACCGTGGTCCTGAAGGCTCCCAGGAGCTGTCAATCAAAGTCCCTCCCACAGACAGCACAGAGGTTCAGCTTCACGCAGGTAACCGTGGCAACAGCATTGCTCTGTGCAAAGAGACGTTCACTTCACCGCTGAAGCTTTTTCAAAATGTCGTTCATGTGCTCGTCCAGGTGTTCGGTGCGGAGGCGAGTCAGAGGAGGGTGTTTGAGAGCTCGGTTCGGGGATTGGTCCAAGACGTTCTGGAAGGAGGGAACTGTCTGGTGTTCACGTACGGAGTCACCAACGCTGGAAAGACCTTCACGTTCCTCGGTGAGGACGCCTCACCTCATATCAACTGAGTCATGTGACACAAGATGATTCACTGATTCTTTTCCAGAGCCCAACATAGAAACACTTTCTTATTATCTTTCTGAATAATAACTAAGTGAATCAGCTCAGAGGGAAAATGTTGTTCAAGGTGAAGTCCAATCAACTACTGGAAACTAAAGATCAGCTGATTGACATGAGAGAAACACAGAAAACTCACACTTTAAGGAATGGAACCAGGAAATATTCAGCATGTGTTGAGTTTGCTGTCAGGTTCTGACTGTTGTTCTCACTCAGGTCCGGATCATGACTCGGGTCTGCTGCCCAGGTCTCTGTCCATCATCTTCAACAGCATCGAGGGGCGTCTGTACGCTCGGTCCGACCTGAAGCCGCAGCGCTGCAGAGACTTCACCCGCCTGACTCCAGACCAGCAGGTGGCTGAGAGCAGCAGCAAGAGGAACCTGCTGCGGCTGCTCAAAGAGGTGAGACACACACAAACACAAACACAACACAACACAAGCAGAACCATCCTGAAGCAGCTTGAGGACGTTGTTTTCTTCTTTCTGCAGAGTGACAAAAGTCAGACGTCTGGACGGTCCACGTTTCTGGAAGGTTGGTGACTCGGTTTCAGCACAACAATAAGAAATCAGATCAGCTGCAGAACTGAACATGTGTGTGTGTGTGTGTTGCGTGTGTGTGTGTGTGTGTGTGTGTGCAGGCTCGTCTCTCAGCACCGACAGTATGAACAGTGTCTCTGAAGCCGACAGTTTCTGTCTGGACGTGGATTCAAACATCCGTTTCTCTGTCTGGGTTTCATTCTGCGAGATTTACAATGACAACATCCATGATCTGCTGGAACAGGTGACACACACACACACACAAACACACACACTTATGTTTTATCCAACACGGGGTGCTCCAGATGTGAGGAGTTCTTCTGACTCATAAAACATCTTTCAGTTATATACTGGTTCATCCTGCCGACTAACAGACAGTCGTGTTACCAGCCTCTTTTCTGATGTTATAATGATGTTGGTACAAACACACACACTGTTATTACATCGTGGATTCGTGAAAGGAGCCTGGGTTTAAAGTGTCCTGACACCGATCTGTGGTCGATGGTCTGATGACTCTGTGACGTTCAGGTTCCCGGAGGTCACCACAAGAGGACGGTGCTGCGTCTGTCTCAGGACGTCAAAGGAAACTCCTTCATCAAAGGTAACACTGCAAGTCTTCTTTAACGGTATCATCTCTTCTCATGTTTTTGACTTTTTTTTGGGTGTAAGATGAAATAATAATTGATGTTTAAGTTCTTGTGTGTGTGTGTGTGTGCGTGTGCGTGTGCGTTTGTGCGTGTGTGTGTGTGTGTGTGTGTGCACTCAGACCTGCGCTGGGTCCAGGTGAACAGCTCTGAGGAGGCGTACAGAGTGATGAAGATAGGGAAGAAGAACCAGAGTTTCTCATCCACCAAACTGAACCAGGCGTCGAGCAGGAGGTCAGCTGATCAGATTGTGTGTGTGTGTCAGGTGGATGTCACGTGATCATGTGACCAGCGTCTTTCTTTGTCTCTGCAGCCACAGCATCTTCTCCGTCAGGATCCTAAAAGTGGAGGATGTCGGAGTTCCCAGAGTCCTCGGCATCAGCGAGTCCGTCTCCCTGCACATCAACTTGTGTGGCGTGTTGTAACCTCAGTGTACAGGCTGACTGTGTGTGTTGTGTGTTTAGGTTGGCACTGTGTGATCTCGCCGGCTCGGAGCGTTGTTCTCGGACTCAAAACACTGGAGAGAGACTCAAAGAGGCGGGAAACATCAACAGCTCTCTGCTGACGCTCGGGAAGTGCATCAACGCCATGAGACTCAACCAACACGCCAAGTACGACACGTGCTGTGTGGGTCTGTGGGAGTGTGCTAACTGCAGGAGTGTAACTGTGTCTCCTGTCTCTGCAGGTTCCAGCATCACATCCCCTTCAGGGAGTCCAAACTGACCCACTTCCTGCAGTTCTTCTTCTGTGGTGCCGGACGCGTCTCGATGGTCGTCAACATCAATCAGAACGCCGCCTGCTTCGACGAGACGCTCAACGTCCTCAAGTTCTCCGCCCTCGCTCAGAAGGTGACGACTCAATTCATGTTCATCTCCTGTGAGCTTCAACTGTAGAGAAGCTTCATTACATCTCAAATAAAAGAAGTGTTTGACCAACGATGAGACCTCGTTCAGGTGGTGGTGTTGACCTCCAGGCCTGTGGTCCCAGACGACGCCCCCCACAGGTCGGCCATGGAACTGTCAATGATCATCGACGAGGCCGACCAGCGCAGGAACGTGTCGGGGCGGGGCCGGAAGAGCTCGCTGGTCGCCTGGGAGACGACCTTGGAGGATGTGTTTGAGGATGAAGATGATGAAGGGGAGAGTGTGATGGAGGGAACTGTGCTGGAGGCAGGAGGTGAGGAGGACGAGGGGGAGGAAGAGGACGACACCATGGAGGAAGAACAGAAGGTAAAAATACACACAGTTAATTATGGTCTTTATTTACAGTCCCTGATGGTATTGAGTTCAACGTGTGTGTGTGTGTGTGTGTGTGTGTGTGTGTGTGTGTGTGTGTGTGTGTGTGTGTGTGTGTGTGTGTGTGTGTGTGTGTGTGTGTGTGTGTGTGTGTGTGTGTGTGTGTCAGTCGGACAGGGAGGCTGCGCTGCGTTTGGAGGCTCAGATCAGAGAAGAAGTCAGCTCTGAGTTCATGGAGCTTTTTAACAAGATGGAGAAAGATTACAGGTAACAGCATCGTGATCATGTGACCAGAGGCAAACTGAAGGATCAATAACAAACCGCTCTGTTCTGTCAGTAACAACGGGCTGTCGGTGTGTGTCTGTGTGTGTGTCAGTGATCGTCTGGATAAGGAGAGGGAGATCCTGGAGGAGCGGGCCGAGAGGCGAGTAGAGATCCTGAAGAATCTGGTCAGTAAGACGGTGGACCTCTCGGCTGTAAACGCTGAAAGCAACCAGGTCAGTGTTTCCCTTTGATGGGTTAGTTGTGTCTTCACGCTGTAGTTCAGGGAGCACGTTACAGCAGCTACGTCCTGTCAGCTGATTGGTTGCTTGTCAGGAGGAACAGGTGGCTGTGTTGGAGGGAATCATCAGCTCAATGAGTGAAGACCTGGAGAAGATCAGAGAGGACGCACAGAGTGTTCAACACTGTCTGAGCAGACGCACACTCACTGGAGGTACACACACACACACACACACACACACACACACACTGCAGGTACACACGCACAGTGTAACTGTTTGCTTGCTGTAACGTGGACCTCTGACCTCTGTGTGTGCTGCAGAGCTGGAGGCGTTGCGCTTGGAGAAGCAGCAGTCCCAGGATCAGCTACAGGAAGCTCTGGAGGTACTGTAGCTGTCTTCTTCTGTGGTGTGTGTGACGACCCTTTCTTCTTCTAAGACAGAGCTGTACATGAACGCATCACTCAGAAGGCTGGCGTGCTGCCTTCACTGCACGCAGGATTGAATGGTTGTTTTGCTCACTCTGATTGGACAGTCATTTCCCCCTTGTGACCTCACCTGATGTCGTGCTGTGTCCTAGAGTCTGGAGCAGCAGCGACAGAAGCTCTCAGAGCTGATGGACATGTGTGAGCAGAAAGACACCGTCATCAACAAGGTGCAGGCGGCCATGGACCAGACGGTGGAGGACGCCACTCGAGACGTAAGCACGCTGCCCCCCCCATCAGAGCAGAAATGTTCATTCCATGATTCAATCTATACACCGACAGAAAAATAAACAGCACCTGTAACATGTGGTGTGCTGGTGCATCAGAGAGCTCTGGTGGAGTCGATCAGGTCGGAGCTGCTGCAGCTTCAGGAGACGTGTCGCTGTCGGCAGAGACAAGAGGAGGACGAGGAGAGGGAGAAGAGGATGGAGGAGGAGATTAACGAGAGGAGGAGAAGGGAGGAGCAGTTTGTGGAGTGGATGAGGGAGATGGGGACGAGTCAGAGGAGGAAGAGGGGGGAGGATGCCGAGGAAGACGTGGATGTGGAGAGTAAGGAGCTGGAGGACGAGCTGCAGAGACGACAGAAGGAGGTGGAGAACTTGAAGAAGATGCAGAGTCAGCTGACGCAGACAGTTGACGACCTGAAGGGTGAGAGCTGGACCTTTATATCTTCAAAGATATAATATGTAAACATTTCTCTTGATTACAAGTTCCACAACAAACTTTAAACTAACTGGGACCTTCCCCCCCCCTCTCTCTCCCCTGTAGCAGTGGAGTGTGTTGAGTGTCTCTCGCTCTTTTCCTCTCTGGAGTCGGAGCAGAAAGAAGCGTCCCGGCTGACGAAGGAGAACAAAGCTCTTGTCAACGGAATCTTCCATCTGCAGACGGAGGTACAGCTCTTCTTCTTCTTCTTCTTCTTCTTCTTCTTCTTCTTCTTCTTCTTCTTCTTCTTCTTCTTCTTCTTCTTCTCTACTGTACTTGTCTGACCCGGACACAGCAGCGCCTGCAGTGACCCGGTGGTCTGTCACAGAACTGCCAAAAACTGTCTCAGACTCAAACCAGGTCAATCTGAGGAGGGCAGCTTTAGACAGGGTCAGAAGGTTTAAATGATCCTTGTGGTATTTCACCACAATATGTTACAGACATTTCATTAAGACCCCAAGGAGCCATATCCACTGTGGAGAAATATACACAATATGTCTCCTTTAAACAACTGAGAAACTGGAACCAGGAGCTGTTTCATATTCAGGCTTGAAAGAAATTTCCTTAAACTGTTAATTGATTGATTAATTGATTATTTAACAAAATGGATGATGAGTAGTTTCAGTTAATCAGTAATAAGATTGTTTCCATTGACTGGTTTTCTCTGTGCTGAAGCTCCCACTGATCTCTAACCTTTTCATATTCTGTTAATTCACCTGCCGTCCAGATGACCAGCATCCAGAAGCAGGTCCAAGAGAAGACTGACAGATCTGACAGCCTATCAGAGCAGCTCAACAGCACCCAGACCCGCCTCCAGGAGCTGCAGAGCCAATCAGAAGAGAAGAGCCAAACCATCAACAGCCTGAGAGACGAAATGGAGACACTGAGACACAGAGCAGAGGTCTCTATGATGGGATCAGCTGTTTATATAACTGACCAGCTGATTGATCATTTATTGGTCAGCTTGTCATGATTTCAAAAGGGGGCGTGTTTAAATTGATAAACCTGTCATTAGTTATTATGATCTGTACTCCATCCTATAGCTTGTTCTTTTGTTGAATTCGCTAATTGATTAATTGATTGATTGATTGATGTTTCAGGAGGGGGAGGGGCAGAGTGTTTTCCACACTGCCATGGACGAGCTGAAGAAGGAGAGCGAGGCGGCGCTGGAGAGATCTGCTAACAAATCACAACAGATCCAAGATCTGCTGAGAGAGAAGAGTGAACTGCAGGAAACACTGATGCACAGGTGGACTGATCACTCATCAATACTGTTATCAATCAGATTTATTGGTTAATGTACAACAATACAATGTTGAAGCCTCCTCCTCCACTATTCATCAGTGAGAACAGGTGTAAGGAGCTCATGGAGGAGCTGGCCAATCAGAGAGCCGAATACTCGCGTCTGAGGGCGGAGCTGGATTCAGAGGGCGGTGCTCTGCGAGGCAGACTGGAAGGGAGGAAGAGAGAAGAGCGAGAGAAGCCAGGTGAGAAAAAGTGTAGAATCATCATGAGGGTTATGGTTGAGAGCAAACAGGCTTCACCTCTCCTCATGAAACAATGTCCATCTTACAACTACTCACTGTCTGTTGGTCCCCTGTCCGTCTCCCCCTCACATGTGTCTCTGAGGTGTCCCTGTTAGTGGCTCTAAGATCACATGATCATTTATTATCCCACAATGGGGGAAATTGCAAATTTTACTCTTGAGGGTTCAGAGCAGAAGAAGTTCATCTTGTTAAGATCTGTGAGAAAAACTGTGATTTGGGAATATAAGCTATACAAATAAAATATTGTATTTAATACATATATATGTGTGTGTGTGTATATATGTTCATAAATACAATAAATAACGATGAATACTGTTTGTTTCAGAGCTGCAGAGAGTGTTAATGGACAAAGAGAAACTTGTGTCAGGAGCTGTCACCCAGACTGAGTCTGTGAACCCACAAGGTAACATTAGACTGAAACTACATCTGATCTGTCTGTGGGTCTGACGGTCTGTGGGTCTGACGGTCTGTGGGTCTGACGGTCTGTTGATCTGAAGGTCTGTGGGTCTGACGGTCTGACGGTCTGTGGATCTGACGGTCTGTGGGTCTGACGGTCTGTGGATCTGAAGGTCTGTGGGTCTGACGGTCTGTGGATCTGACGGTCTGTGGGTCTGACGGTCTGTGGATCTGAAGGTCTGTGGGTCTGACGGTCTGTGGGTCTGACGGTCTGTGGATCTGACGGTCTGTGGGTCTGACGGTCTGTGGATCTGACGGTCTGTGGGTCTGACGGTCTGTGGATCTGACGGTCTGTGGGTCTGACGGTCTGTGGGTCTGACGGTCTGTGGGTCTGACTGTCTGTTGATCTGACTGTCTGTTGATCTGACGTGTTTCTCGTTCAGATTTGCATCAGAAGGTGAACGTGGAGGCAGAGGAGAGGAAAGGGTCGGTGGTGGAGGAGCTGAAGGAGGAGATGCATAGACTCCAGGAGAAGAGGGGGAGACGAGAGAGGGAGGAAGAAGAAGAAGGGAGGAGCAAGAAGTATGAGGAGGTGAAGAGAGAGATGGATAGACTACAGAGACTGAAGGAGGAGAGAGAGAAACACAAACAGGTCAGTTCATCACAGAGGAATCAAAACTCACCTGTAAGACTCTCTGACCCTCAACGCATGTGTCTGTGTGTGTCTGTGTGTGTCTGTGTGTGTGTCCATCTCCCTGAGCAGGATGTCCATGTGTCTCCTCAGAGATTCAACATGGCCGACAGGAAGAAAATCAAAACCACTGGAAGGAAGAGGAAGAGCTGCGAAGTGGAGGTGTGTCTTAGTGCATGTGTGTATGTGTGTTTGCACGTGCTTGTGTGTGTGTACATCATCTTGTGTTCGTGCATGTGCTTGTGTGTGTGTGTGTGCTTGTGTGTGTGTGTGTGTGTGTGTGTGTGTGTGTGTGTGTGAGTAGTGACAGGCTCAAGCGTGTGCGTGTGCGTGTGTGTGTGTGTGTGAACATGAAAATGAAAATGATCATGTGTGTGAGTGTGAACATCATCTTGTGTGTGTTTCAGGAGCTGGTGACCAGTGAGAACAAGAGGAACAAAGACAGAGGAAACGCACAAGGCCCTCATCAGNGGCGTGTGGGGGGGGGCGGGGTGAGACGCTGTCTAACATGTGACTCTCTCTCTCCAGTCAGCGGTGAAGAGAGACGGCGGCGCCCTGCAGAAGATCGGAGAGTTGATCCACAGCTCTCCGTCCATCCTGGGCAGCAAAGGTCAGAGTTCAACTTCCTGTCACCGTCAAACATCCCATCAACACAAACACAGCCCCCTGGTGGACAGTCACACAAGTACAATGAATTTAATGTTATGATTTTGAGACGTTTAACCTTGAAGGGATAGTTCACCGTAAAAGGAAAATTCAGTTGAATCAGCTGTTAACTGATTCATCACACAAAATCAAACAATAGAAAAACAGGGGATGATATGGAGGTATCTGCTCCTGTGATGTCATCAAGTGTCCACAAGCCCAGACATTCAACTGCATCGTGTTTTAAGACTCAACGTCCTCTACCGGAAGAGGCTCAGCTAGCGGCCGCACGCGATGGTGTGAACTCACCTCGTGGGAACATGTCCGAGTCCTTCAGGCTCTAACTGTGTGAACGTCGCGGCTTGATGACATCACAGGAGCAGAATGGAGCCCTTTAACAGAAAAGATTCCTGATTTGGTTTCTACTCGTCCTCTCTGCAGCTAAAACCATCATGGGCCTCGTCAGCGGACACGCCCTGGAGAGGGAGGCGGTGACCACAGTGACCCGACCCCGGCGAGGACGGAGGAAGCTTTATAAAACAGAGGCTTCGTCGCCACTGTTTGTCTCTCCGCACATGGTGAGACAGGCGGCCATTTTATTAACAAGTCATTAAGGATTTTTAAACAGTCTGAGCCAATCACAGTCATGAGATGTGTCCCACCTGAGGACGGACACACCTGTAGCCTGCGTGGTCATGTGATGTGGATCTAATGTGACGTGTTGTTTTGATCCAGACGACCGGAGGAGTGGAGGAGGAGAAGGAGAGTGATCACCTGATCATCAGGAGACAGCTGCGCTCCAAAACCTGCAGGAAGTGACCTCGTCGTCTCGTGACATCACTACGACGCTTTTTACGACATCAGAAGAATCAAATCTGACACTTTTCTTGTGTTTGGCTAAATTACTGCACAGTTCATGTTCTTGTTTTGTCTGATGAATATTTTTAGATATTTACTTTGTGGTTTCAGGACCTTTTTGTTGTCGGGTCAATAAAGCGAGAATGTTGAATCTTTCATTTGATGAAAAAAATAAAAACTATTCTCGGCCTCCTCTGCTTCACTTTACTGCTACGGTGGCTGAGGAGGTCCAAACTCACTGAAGCCTGCATAAAGAAGAACAAGAAGGGAAATTCAACACTAATCTGATTTTATACATATATAATTTTGTATATTATCAGCTCTGAAAAGTATATACGCAGAAAACATTCACTGTATATATTCACAGTATATAACAGGCGTGTGTGTGTGTGTGCGCACACTGTGGCCTTCAAATGTATCACAGGCACAGAATGTGTTTGATTTCACACAGATCACAGTTTTTTATATAAACTTCTTTCTGAAACGGATTCTTATGACACCAGTTTGTCAGTGGTTAATTACACACACGGAGTAAATACTTGAAACCGGAACAGATTGTTTCACTGGCTGATCCTCAAACTGGTTATGAATCAGTACCTGAGAGAAAAATGTTGATTAAAACCAGAAGTAAATGAAAATGTAAGGATTTATAACCAAAACAGGAAACGCGTGACTTTGACAGAATGTTCATTGTTTGCTTCACTTGTTTTTCTCACGTGACAAATGTTTAACAGTTTGAAGACATTTTATTTTCTGTGAATGTTCTGATATAGAACAGCAGCGTCTGTCCCCCAGGTACCAAACAGGTGGACTGTTCTTCCTTCACTCCTGTCTTTTCATCATAAAACAACCAGCAGGACTCTTATTTTGACAGGAACAGGAAGCTCACAGTCAGAATGAACGTGATTGTTCCTCTGACATAAAAACAGGAGCTCAACGCTACGAGCTGAAAGCGAGGACACGGTCTGATTGGCTGATAGGCTGAGGGGGAGGGGCTCATTGTTGGAGGCAGCAGCGACGAAGCCCGGCAGCGGTACAGAGGATGAGCGCGCTCGCCAGCTGGGCGGAGCCACTGAGGAGGAACGTGGCTGTGTAACTTCCTGTGACGTCAACCAGCCAACCTGCAGACCACAGAAGAAGAGTTCAGTCGTGTCATCAGACCAATCAGAAATAAGAATGAGCCCTCGCCAGGCGTCATGTCATGGCTAACAGTAAATGTTTGAAGGCTAATAACAAAATGCTAATTGCTAACGTGTGATCATTGTGTTCACCTGCGAAGGGGGGGCTGACGAGATATGGGACGGCGTGGAGGAAGTAGACCACACCCAGCGCCGAGGACAGGTGCTGAGCTCCCACCACATCGGACGTCACCACGGGGATCAGCGCCACGTAGGCGCCATCGAAGTATCCGAAGAGAACCGCAAAGGGCACGAGAGCCGGGAACGAGCGAAGCAGCGGCAGGAGGAGGCAGCAGAGACCCTCCATGGCCACGGACAGGATGTAACAGGTGAGACGGTACGGCTTCAACCACCTGAGACAGGTCAACACAACCACATCACACAACCACATTACACAACCACAGTGAATTATTGATCTGCTCGTTACTTCTTTGTCCTTTAAAGAGAAAGAAGAAGAAGAGGTCAAACAGTTTGGAGTCGAACGATGAGTTCACTGTCCGTCGGTCAGCAGAGTGTCGACGCGTCTCCAGAGATGAGTTCAAACCGCTCTCATTCTAACGCTGCCATCTTGTGGTGAGATGGTCTGTGCAGTGAGGGAGGAGCCGGGCGATGAGTGGCAGCTCACTGATAGAAGACAAACCAGGAGACAAACTGACCCTTTAAAGGGGACATATTATGAAAAATCCACTTGTGTAGTGCTTCTACACGTTAATGTGTCAACCGTCCCAAAACTCTGGAAAAAAACAACTCCCGCGTTTTGTTGTGGTTCCTCTATGTACGAAACTATACCATAGAGTGCGTCCAATGGGAATACGACCAGAATTAACGTCATAGTCGGTCTACATGGCATATCCCCCCCCCCCCCCCCCCCCCCCTGGAGGCGGA
>CM028864.1:270772-294512 GCA_016801935.1 Platichthys stellatus
GTCCCTGCTTCTGCTGTGATGGGTGTGTGTGTGTGTGTGTGTGTGTGTGTGTGTGTGTGTGTGTGTGTGTGTGTGTGTGCAGATGAACTGGCCTCTGCCGTGGCATCCTCAGATCATCGACGTTCAGATCATCACCATCGGATCTGTCGCTGTGGTAGCTGTTCCTGGAGAGATGACGTAACAATACTACTACCAATCTTTTTAGAATATACAGTAATACTACGAGTATCGTTTTATACTAATGATTGTATTAATATTTATATGAGTTTTAGTTATTTATTCAGTTATAAATATTGTGGTGTCATCTGCATATGGTAAAACTTATATATGTGACTAAACTACAAAGACCTGTTTTATCTTTGATTTTCATCTCAATCAATAATAATCCTAGATTAGACAGAATTTTATTAAGCTCTGAGCAGGACAATGAAAAATGAATCTGAATTCAAATGTGTTTTAAAAGGAGATTTATCAGTTGAGTTGAGTTGAGTTGACGAGCCTGTTGTTGTGTCCTGTGAGCAGCACCATGGCGGGTCGGAGGCTGAGAGACGCCGTCCAACAGGTGAGACACAACACAACAACACAACGACAACACTGCACACCTGAAACCTGTCGGCTGACGTCCCTGTGTGTGTGCGTCAGGAGCTGCAGTCCGAGGGGACGTTCGAGGACACGGAGGTGGTGATCGCCGGCCTCAGCAACGTCTACACTCACTACATCACCACCTACGAAGAGTACCAGGTACACCACAGCTATGCCTCCTGGGTATTGTAGTTTTTAGACTCTTCAGTTCTCCAGCAGAGTTTTTTAATCACAATCATTTCTTTCGTTCTTTTCAGGTGCAGCGATACGAAGGAGCCTCCACCATCTACGGCCCACACACGCTCACTGCCTACGTACACAAGTTCCGAGAGCTAGCCAGAGCCATCGCACAAGTGAGACCGACGGGATTTCACCTTCGACACAAACATGGAGGCTCCTGTTGAGACACTTTGATCATTTCAACCTGATGACGACGATGTGATTTATTGTTCTAAGAGTTTAATGATGAGATAAAGTAAAACAAAAAATATTACGAACAAACAAAACAAAATATTAATGACATATTTGAAAGTCACGACTGTTTGCAGTCCTGGCTCCTAAATGGTGGACCGAGCTCCCCAGTGACATCAGGACACAAAGTCTACACATCTTCCTCCAGACTGAAGACACACCTCCTCAGACCACACCTTGAATACCAAAATAAAATAAAGTAGAAGCACTGTAGTAGCAGTTAAATGACACTTACTCATCGAACTTTGTAGTTTGGCTTTCTTAAAGAAAATTGTACTTTCTTGATTCTTGTTGTTCTGGTTTGTTTCCTCGTGGTTGAAGCTCTTATTGTGAGTCGCTTCGGATAAAAGCGTCGGCTCAATGCAATGTAATGATTGTAATGAATGTATCGTAAACTAACATACACAATCAACGACAATTTGGAACTGAATTAGCAGAATTTTGTTGTAGCTGTAGTTCTCACAATTGAACCCAAAAAAATAAGAATCAAACTGACAAAGTCTGTTTGATTAATATTACCGATATATTCGTGGCAGCAGTGGATCTCTGTGAAAGTCTTATGGAGCTTGTGGAACATTGAAATTAGGATTTTGTGTTTTCAGGACAAAGTGTCGGAGCTGCCGGTCGGACCTCAGCCTCCGTTGTTCACCAAGAATCTGTTCAGCCTGCTGCCGCAGGCATCTGCCGATAAAACCCCCGTGAACAGCAGCTTCGGAGACGTCCTGCAGCAGGTTGACCCCTACTACAGACAGGTATACCACCTCCCCCCCTGCTGCGTGGCACCCCTCAGGGCTCAGCACTTGAGTAGACCCTAACCCTGCAGCAGGCTGACCCCTACTACAGACAAGTATACCACCTCCCCCCTGCTGCGTGGCGTCCCTCAGGGCTCAGCACTTGACCTAACCCTAACCCTGCAGCAGGTTGACCCCTACTACAGACAGGTATACCACCTCCCCCCCTGCTGCGTGGCGTCCCTCAGGGCTCAGCACTCGAGTAGACCCTAACCCTAACCCTGCAGCAGGTTGACCCCTACTACAGACAGGTATACCACCTCCCTCCTGCTCTGTGGCGTCCCTCAGGGCTCAGCACTTGAGTAGACCCTAACCCTAACCCGTTTGATAACATCGTGATTAAATCGTCTTGAATCCGAAAATTGTTTAATCTCGTGAAGTTTTGAACAAGTTGATCCAGGTTCTCATTATTAAGACTGTAGGTGATCCGGCCATATGCGGACGACACCCTGCTGTTTCTACGTCAACAAACATTAACTTGTGTTTTTCAGGGTGATGTCGTCTCCGTCACGTTTGTAGCAGGAAACCCCCGACACTCCGGAGACATCGTAAGACACATCTTCTGTCTCCATCTGTCTTCCCTCTCACTGTCTTCTTCTCTGACCTCCTCTTCCGTCCACCACAGAGAGACAAGACCTTTGTCACCGTGGAGATCTACGACAACAGAACAGACAGCTGGGAGGTTGTACACACTGATGCATCATGGGAGACGAGGTGGGTTAATGTGTAGTAGATGTGTACTGAAGTTTTAATACCACAGAAACATGAGACTATAAATGTAAGTATCAGAAGTTCACGACTGATATCCTATATGTTATTATCATTCCTAATAACTGTATTTTACTGCGGGATCTGACACGGAGCTAATTTCCAACATGTTTTTATTTGGCTGCAACTATCTTCATTTTCAAATCCACAAGATATTCTAAATATCTTTAATCTTGTTAAGATAAGCTCTTAATATATTGAGTGTGTGAATCTGAATTTGTGACATACCTCAAGCTGCAGTACACGTGGTTTACAGGCAGGAGGCGATGATACACATATTAACCGTGATGAAATGAATGTAACTAAGGAGGTCGAGTTAAATCAGATCCAGGTTCAGTCCTGCTCAGATCTGTTCACAACACATCTCTGGCTGCAGGTTCCATTGGCTCAAAGGGTCAAAGGGGCGGAGTAACACCACAGTGGAATGGTTCGTCCCTCCATCGGCCCCTGGTGGCTGCTACAGGATCAAACACTTCGGACACTACAAGCAGATGAAAGGCCTGCGACCCGTCATCACGCCGTACGAAGGCACGTCCGACGTCTTCAGAGTCTCCCCCAGCTTCTACTACCAGTGACATCATCAGTCCTGACCATACTACCAGTGACATCATCAGTCCTGATCATACTACCAGTGACATCATCAGTCCTGACCATACTACCAGTGACATCATCAGTCCTGACCACGAGGACCCTTTGTTCAAATAGGTTTTAAAACCTCAATTTAAAGTCCTGCATCTTGGGAATAATAAACTGTAAATCATCAATCGTTACACTTTTCAAAAAAAGTTCAAACATTCTTCAATAGAATAATCATTTAATTAACTCCTGTTATTAGCAAAAATATTTATTGTGATTTGTATAGAAATATATCGAGCAAACCAGAGTTCAGAACACAGGGAGGACTTTGCCATCACAGCAGGAGTCCATGTTGGACCAGGTGACCTCTGCAGTCCTCACCGTGGAGCTTCTGGAGAAATCAATTCTCTCTACAACTAAATGCTTTTTTCTTTTGGAAGGTGAATGTTCTTTATCCACTGGGCAGTTTGTAATTTAATTTAGGTGTTCGCCCTTTTCTTGTAACTTCAGTGGATTCTTCACAGGATTATTTACCTGCAGCTTTTCTCTGATAATGTTAATGCAAATATCTCAAAATGATGGAATCAATGTGAAACACAACAATGATCTGTAAACAGGAACTGAATACTAACACAAAATACAAAATAAATTCTCTTAACATAAAGTGCTGTGATATATTTTCTTCACATATAGTTTATGGACCATCATTTGTAAATTGCATCTTCATCCTAAAAGTTTTCCAGTTGAGATTTCACTGAACATCAGCAGCTGTTCCAGATGTGAACTGGGACGTTGTTTAGTTTGTCACGTTTACCTTTGTGAAACCAGAGCAGTGAAACCAGGGCCCAGCTCTCCATGAGATTAACACTGGATCTGGAGCCTTTGAACATCAAAGAATTTCCTCAGTTAAGTTATTAGGAAGATGTAGATTTACAAATGTAATCGAGCAAAGTACGAGTCGAACGGACTTCGTGACCTCATGAGATTTTAGATCAAATAACTTTGTTCTCGGCTCTCAGACGTTCTTCTTCTTCTTCTTTGTTCAACGTCAAGGTGCATTACCGCCACCTACTGCTCTATTTCTCTTTCACTACTTGATAAAATGCTTTCTTCTTCTTGTCCTTCTTCTTTGTTTGGTTTATTGGCCGGTGGCCACCAGCGTCAAGGTGCCAGCCGCCGTCTACTGTTCTTCTTCTACTTCTCTGCTCGGCCCAGCGGCCACGAGCTCCATCCCTCCATCGACCTCCTGCTGCTGTGACCAGCTCACTACCTGAGGGTTCAGTTTGTTACAGCTAGCACAGAGTCAGCCCGACCTTCTTCTTCTTCTTCTTCTTCTTCTTCTTCTTTGTTCGGTCCTTCTTCTACCTTCCTAATGAAGTATTCTCCTCAAAGTGCCTCCAGTCTGAAAACTTGTTTAGTCTCTATAAAAATGTTTGGTCCCTTAAATCAAAGGCGAAAATCAGACAGAGAATAAATTTCAGTTACTGAATGGAATAAAGGCAGTTTCACAATAATTCATGAGAACCGATCCTGAAGGTTCACACTGGAACAGACACAACAGAGACCACTGCTCTAGAAAACTCTATTTACACTTTCTCTAAATGTCTGAAGAGGAGGCCGCGCCCAGTCGGTTCCTGGAGGAAGACGGACCGAGCTCCAGACGTCCCCGAACGTTCAGCTGTCAAACACGTTGGGATCTGATCGTGATGATTGACGGCACATCCGTCATCTCTCACATGGGTCTGCTGACGTCCTGTTTGCTGAGCAGAACCTCCAGCAGCCTCAGTTTAGCTTTCAGCTGTTTGTACTCCTGGTATTCTTCTCTCATGGGGGTGCGATCCTCTTTCTGGCAGATTCTGTCGGGAAACACAAAGTATGAGTCTCCTCATTCCAGAGGAAGAAAAACCACACGAGAGAGGGATGTGAATATTAGTTGATTTCAGTGAGAGTAACCTCAAATAGTTTTCTTCAATATAATGTGTATTTCAACACAGAGTAGAGGTTCTGTGCAGCACGCTGGAGGTTTGACTTCCTGTTTAGTTCCTGAGGTTTGTCTCTCACCTCCCGGTCTGACGCTGGAACTGGTCCTCGAACGCTCTCAGAGCTTTACGCCTCGTCTTCTTCTCGGCTCTCGTCTCCCGCAGACTCTGACGCAGCTGAGACCTGCTTCAGACACGTGGAGGTTAATGACGGAGAAGGACAAACCTGAGAATCAGTTTCCAGCTGAGTGGTGTCACAGTGACTGGGTTTCTGGGATGTGTAGTGGGAGGGCTTCCAGACCTGGAGGCTTCGTGCAGGTTGGACGTGGTGACCGCCGCTTGTGGACGGACGGCTTTCACTTCGTCTATCGGGGACACGAAGGCCGGGTCGCTGTCCCTGTCGCTGTCCTCCTCCCCGGCTGGAGGACGGGCTGCTCTGAGAGGACGGAGGACAGGACGTTCCACCACCGTCACTGAGCTCATGGAGTCTTCATCAGATCCGTCCTCTTCCTCCTGAGAGATAGGAAGAGTCACATGACATGACAGAGATGTGTAATAACAGTGATCAAACAACAGGATGTGTGTGTCTGTGTGTGTCTGTGTGTGTTTCTCACGATGGTGGTGATGGGGCTGGCGCACAGTGAACGTTTGATCATCTGGTATCTGTCGTACAGAGGCTTCACCAGGGTCCTCTCCTGATTGGTTCCCTGAGGTACAGGCACACACAGTCACCATGACAAGACACGGAATCAGCTGACGGTGATGTCACTGTGTGTGAACAGGAAGTGACAACTCACTGGTCGACCATGAAGACTCTCAAAGTACAGAAGACATTTCTGCAGCGTGATCTTCTCCAGCACCATCTGAGCCTGGGTCATCTCCTGCACACACACACACACACACACACACACACACACACACACACACACACACACACACACACACACACACACACACACACACACACACACACACACACACACACACACACACAGTCTTACTTTGTTTGTCATCATGGTGATGACATCACATGATGACATCACATCTCACCTTCATGTTGTCGGGCAGACCGAGCTCGTGTCTCTTCTCTCGCAGACGTCTGAACAGAGACTCCACTGTTTCCTCCTGAGTTGGTTTGTGCTCTGTCGCCCCCTGCTGCCCGGAGCTGGACCTGCAGGACACACTCAGGCTGTGGGTGACGGTGGTACGGGGCCGAGCATTCATAGTTCTGTGTAGGTGTGTGTGTGTGTGTGTAGGTGTGTGTGTGTGTGTGTGTGAGACGCTGACACACTGGTGGTGGAGTTTCTATGATGTTGAAGAGGATTTGATCTTCATGGAGAACAGAGAGGATCAGAGTCCTACCTGCAGATGTTCTCTGACCCGTCCGGCTCCGTGGACTCAAACACCGACTGCCTGAGTCTGAGCTCTGCACACACACACACACACACACACACAGAACTTAGAGTGTCTCTGGTGGGTCAGGACTTGTGTGTTTCCAGTCGTCAGGTGTGTACCTTTCAGCTGCTTCCGGGCCTGGGCCAGCTCGCTCATCACTCGGATCATCTCTGGGTTTGAATATTTGTCGTTGTGCGACGGCTGAGACACAAAGACACAAACACAACAGAAAATCATGAGAAAACCTGCAGAGCGAAGACGGATGTGATTTAAATCAAGTCAGTGTGAAACGTGATTCTGAGACTTTCTTCATCATACTGGTCTTTGGTCTGGAACTGGTCCTGGACCAGTTTGTGAGCTGGACTCCGGTCCCTGCTGGGTTTACCTTGTAGTTCATCTCCTGCTCAAACTGATCCTCAAATTTGCGAACTTTCTTCTTCAGCGTCTGAATCTGTCTGGTGAGGAGGGGGATGGCGGGGGGGCAGTCGTCCTCCAGTGCCTCCGTCCTGTCCCCCCGACCCCGAGACCTGGACACAACCACACAGGTAATCACTGACAACATGTCAACAGGAAAGAGAACATGGTCAGATCAGGACAACAAGACGTCTCCTCAGAGACTGACTCCATCAGGTCCTTGATCTTCAGCTCTGCTACAAACGGTTTCTAATCTGATCTGTGATGTCCTCTGAGACACGGGACGTCTGTGGACTAGTGTCCGTCCTGGAGACGGGTCCTCACGTGTCTCTGAGGTCTCTACCTTCTCCACCTGTTGAAGGGTTCAGTAGTTTGTCTCTTGTTGAAGGACAGAGGACGTCTCACTGGTTAAAGACGAGGAGACAAACTGGGACCTGAGAATATGAGACGGGTCAGTACCACAGACAGAGGGTCAGTTACAGGTCACACTCACAGTCTGTACTGCTGGCTGCAGGGGGGGGATGGAGGCGTGTCCGTGTCACAGTTGAACCTCAGGCTGCTCAGGCATCTTGGGGAGGGGAGGGGGCTGGGCCCCCCCGCCAGCAGCTGGAGCAGAGCCCCTCCTTCTCCTCCCCCACCTCCTCCCACCCCCTCACATCTGGGGCTGCTCCTCCGGGGGGAGTAGGGGGAGCGAGGAGGACCGGGGGGCAGCGCTCCATCGGGGGTCAGGGGCTGCTGGCTGGGCTGGAGTCTGGGGGACTGGGGGGTTCTGCCCAGGACCGGGAGCAGCTCTGTAAACACACAAGAGAAGGTTCTGTTGTGAATGGAACCCATGATTCCCTCTGCTGAATCCTAGAACCACCAGAACCACCTGATCCACTTGATCCACCAGAACCACCTGATCCACTTGATCCACCTGAACCACCAGAACCACCTGAACCACCAGATCCACCAGAACCACCTGATCCACCTGATCCAACAGAACCACCAGAACCACCAGAACCATCAACTGGACAGGATCAGCTCAGGTTGTTCAGGTGGACGTGGTTCTGTAATGGAACGAGACTCTGACCATCCCCTAGTCAAAGCTTCTACTCCTGCTTCCCCAGGGCCCCGTCTAACACCTGGACACACCTTTATACTGACACATCACAACATCCTGGAGGTAGATCAAGGTAGGTACTACTGACAGGTACAGACAGACAGGAACAGACAGGAACAGAACATAGGAAGAGACAGACATGAACAGACAGACAGGAACCAAAGTACAGACAGACTGGACCATGCAGACAGACAGGGACAGACAGACACAGACAGGTACAGACAGACTGGAACAGACAGGTACAGACAGACTGGACCATGCAGACAGACAGGGACTGACAGACGGTACAGACAGGTCAGATCTGTACCTGTCTGTCGGCTGTCCTCGGGGGGGACACCGTGACACAGGACCCGGGTCTTCTCCTCCTTCCCTCGGAGCTCCGCGGGCCCACAGGGGCTCCTCTGCCCCTTGCTGCCCAGGGCAGGGGGGCTCTCCTCTGGGGACGGACCCCGCGAGGGCCCCCCCTCCACCTCCGGTCCCTGGAGCTTCAGCAGGGAGCTCTGCAGGCAGAAACAGAACATGCCAGAGACTCGGATCCAGAGATTACCCTGGTCCCTGGGGAGGCTTCACCAAATGACCAGGTCCGAGGGCACTGTGGAGGTGAGGATCTGCCAGGTGTTAGCCAGATCCCAGGCCCCGGCACGGACTCATTTAATGAGGATGATGTTCAGGAAGAACACTGTCCCCACAGGCTGAGTCAGTCCGCTCCTATCCAGGCATTAGACTGGTACCATCCAGTAATTAGAGCCATGATGCCACCCTGTCGTCCAGCTCTTCCAGGTACTAGTCGGTGACGCTCCACACGTGAACAGTTCAGCAATGTAAACCTTTATCTCGCTGCACTCCAGTGACTAGCCGGTCCCTGAGGTTGTAGTGATGATCGCAGTGTTGTCAGGAATTATCCAGGACCGGAGGGAGTGCGCTCAGCTGGAGCTTATGATGACGTTCACTGATGAAGAGGAAGAGGAAGATGATGCGTGTCTCTCTGATCGTGAGGTTTTTCCCGCAGCGGTGGGGGAGGGGTTTGTTGCTGACGTCATCCCATTCATAAAAAAGTGTGTGTGTGTCTGTGCTCCTTCATCTCCATCAGAGACGATGAATAAACACTTTAAACATTCGTTCTTCTCATGTGGTGATTCCTGTTGTTGTGTTGTTGTGTTGATGTGTTGTTGTGTTGTTGTGTTCAGGTCCAGTGGGAGAGGATCCTCACATGTGACTCTGAGATCAGAGGAAGTTGCTCCTTGATAACATCTATGAGATGTTTTATGAATATGGATTTATGAATATGAGACTAACAACATGTGATGCTGTTAGCAGCTTCCTGTGGAATGTGTCAGTCAAAGCTACAGATTCACTGAATCGCGTTGAACAAACCAAACAAAGTGTAGTTGTTGATCTTTAATGTGTGTGAATGTAACTGCTGAAGTCTTCAGGTTGTGTTACTGCAGCACAGAGCTGATCGACTGACCTTCACCTTCAAACTGTAAGAAGAACAGAAGAGCAGTTTTATTCATAGCTTTTATTTTGAATTGAAAACAGATTAGATTAGATTCAACTTTATTGTCATTGCACAGTACAAGTACTTATACAACGATCCACAAAATGTATTTTTAGTTCTGTTTTTAACAGTCAGGTCCATAAAGCTACCATGGCAGGCATCGTATAAATAATGATATTAATAATAATCTACAACATAAAATACTCCAATATATACAAATATATATATGTGATGATCAAGTTTGATTTCACAAACTCATAAACACTAAATATAATCACAGAATCAGGTTTCCGTTTTCAAGTTGACCAGACTTGATGAAACTTGACAAATGAGAAAACGTGTTGATCTGTGTTTGTTTTGTTCTAAACCAGATCCCTCACCGGATCCAGACCAGATCCCCTACTGGATCCAGACCAGTTCCCTCACTGGATCCAGACCAGTTCTGTGTGATGAAGACACATATTCCTACGTCTTCTGATTACGTTTTCAACTGATGAGATATAAGTTCTTCAGACTTCAGAGCTGTTGGGGAAACATTCGACGGTCTATGCTAAGCTAAGCTAACTGTGGTCTGACTCCAGCTGTGGGACCAACAAACTAAATGTTTCCTTAAATCTTGATAAATTCTTTCTGACGCCGGACTTGGCCCGGTGCGTTGAAGATGCGTGTCTGACTCTACATCGCCCTCTGGAGGTGAAAACGGAACACGTCGTTATTTTCATGCAGAGCTCACAGAATCACTTCACTGATGGTTTCACAAAAATATCACAACACGATCAGACTGCGAATAAAAAGGCTTCGTACCAACGTGAAACATGAGCAGCTTTTACAAAAGGCCACAAAATATCCTTATGATTTTATATTTCTGTGGATGCATCACAAACTGATCAAATCATCAGTCATCGATTATCAGGTCGACTTCAACTCTTCAAAGTTTTCTTTCTTTATTTGACAAACTGGTTCTTCTGTGTTGATTAACTGAGAAGTCATGAGGCTGAACATTTTATGAATTAAAAAACTCTTCAGTTATTTAAAAAGAAGAGGAGGCCGATGTTAGCTGGTTCTTCTTCAGTTGTCTCAGACTCTGTCTTTGTGTCCACGACAGGAAAGTGAAGAGTTCTGTGTTTTCAAATTGTGGTTTTGATGAATCATGAAGTGAAAGCATCATAGTGACCTTAAGCTTCACTTTCTCTCCTTCGCCCGACCCCTCAACTCACCATCCAGATGTCAAGGATAGGAAGTCGACCCTAAGAGGGGTCAAAGGTCATCCAGGGATGAGAGGACACTGCAGAGGTTTCCTGCTGGCTGCAGTGTCTATGTTGCCCTCAAGGGGGAGCTGAAGGGAGTTGGTCTAACTGGTTTTTAAACCATGTTAACTTGTGTTATTTTGACCCGCTTGTGAGAAATGATAGTGCTCAACTAATTTGGGGACACGATGTCCCGACAAAACGTCGAGGGTTTGATTCCCAAAGGGTCCAGCCCTGCTCAGACGTCCCAGGCTCTTCAGGTGGAGACTCGCAGTATAACTGGTTTCATTCGTCTTCTTTATCTTCAGAGCTTCAGGTTTACTTTAAAAGTCAAAGTCCCATCCAGTGTTGTCGTCTGGTGGCGGCTCGTCCGTGTCTTCAGGGAAACTGTCGAAGTGGCTGGTGTCAGTTGGAGAAGAAACCTGGACAGAAGAACATCACATGCTCTTCATCTCAATCTTCATCCCTAGCTTCAGCTTTATTATTATTGTGAGAAAACTGATGATTGGAGCGAAAGATGCAAGAAATAGCCCCAGGCAGAATAAAGCTGGGTTCACAGTTAGCGCCATGAAACACAAGCATGTAAACATATGAACAGTGAGTGCATCTTTCCTCCAGGATTTAAATCAGGCAAATTAAACATAGATTTCTTCTTCTACTCACGTCAGGTGTGATGGGCGGAGTCAGGGTTCCTTTCTTTAGACCCTCCCAGTTAAAACCTTCAAACCACCTGACAACACAAACACAGCTTCACTTCAGTTCATTATTACTGATGACGCTGTCGCTGACGGTTGGTGGAGGTCTGCGTCGACTCACTCACTTGTGCTTCTGAAGGTCTTTGACTCCGTTCTTCAGGTTTCCGAGTCTCTCTGATGGATTGTCTCTGTGACACAAGCAGCTGAAGTTCAGAGTTTGTTCTGGAGATTTGAGCTGAATTCACACTGTGCCACACAGCGCCCCCTACCTGCAGAGCTTCTTTATGAGGCTGGCGGCATTCTTGGTGACCTTCTTGGGGAACTCGATCATGTCGATGCCTCTCAGAATGATGTTGTAGGTTTTCATTGGGTCTGGGCCTGAGAACGGGGGACTGGAGACACAAATGGACACTGTGAGACGGACATTCCCAGAGCTACAACTGACTGACCCCTACAGGTGTGTGTCCTCACCTGCCGGTCAGCAGCTCGAACATCAGGATGCCCAGAGACCAGTAGTCTGCAGAGACGTCGTGACCTTTGTTGAGGATGATCTCTGGAGCCACGTACTCCGGCGTCCCGCAGAACGTCCACGTCTTCTTACAGAAACCGATCTTCTTGGCAAAACCAAAGTCGACCTGAAATGACGGAGCAGATCGAAAACGAGGAAAAGTGATTTCTTACCTCTGGTCTGAGTTTTACTTTGCTTTGTACAAAGAATGAAAAATCTAATATGGAGGTTTCCCCTTGACTCTGTGGGTTAGTGTTAACCTCTCCTGTGTGTGTGTGTGTGTGTGTAGTTGTGTGTGTGTACCAGCTTGGCGTATCCTCGACTATCCAGTATGAGGTTCTCCGGCTTCAGGTCTCTGTAGATGATTCCTTTGGCGTGCAGGTAGGAGAAGGCTTCCACGACACAGGCCGTGTAGAACCTGGTGGTCGAGTCTTCAAACGAGCCCCTGAGTGGAGAGGGACCCACATTATTAAAGTGTGTTAAAGATTTAATATCATTTAAGATTAAGTAACAATATTAAAGAGGAATTAACATTATTCACATTTCTTTAAGACTATTTGAGTTTATGGTCAGAACGTGAAGAAATGCTCTAGAGACAGATTTGAGATATCACGCTCAAGAGTTACTTTGACCTTTGACCTTTGAGTTTGTATTTGTGCCAAATATGAAGAAATTCAATGAAGACGTTCATGAAACTTTTTGTCACAACAATGAAGACGTACAGCCGACCTGAAAACACAACACCTCCGACCACTAGGTGTCGCTGTTGGAACAGGTTGAACACAGTGAGTGTCTCAGGACGTGGGGACAGACGAGTACCTGTCTCTCAGGATGGTCCACAGCTCTCCTCCCAGACAAGCCTCCAGCAGCATGTACAGATATTTACTGTCTTTAAACGTCCGATACAACCTGAACACAACCCAGAAATCACATGTTATATTATGCTCATTTATTCAATTATATCATGTATTAAAGGTAATTATGAAACTTCTGCCTTTGAGTAGTTTTCTTAAAAATCTCATTAAAAAAATATAACCTTGATTTTTCCTGTTGAAAAGGATGATTCAAAGGTTTTTATTCTGAAAGCCAAGAGTCTTTCTTTTATTTTGAAAAATACAGCAACACAAACATTAACGTCTAAAGTGAAGTGAAAATTACTTTTTAATATAAATAAAATAAACTTGAATTGATTTGTTTTCTTAGAAGTCTTCAGGACGATGGAGCATTTGATCACATGACATCCTGTGATGAAGACTGTGGTGTGCAGACAGTGAGGAGGTTTGATGAAGATACTGATGAAGAAGAGGAGTGACCTGACGATGAAGTCCGAGTGCGCCTCGGTCATGATGAACTTCTCGGAGCGGATGTGTTCTTGTTGTCTCGTGTCCACGATGTGTCGTTTCTTCAGGATCTTCATGGCGAACGTCTTTGCTTCATCGTTCTTCAGCTGCACCTGAAAAACAACAACACACTTATTCAAACCAGTGATGACACACGTCACAAAAACACAGAACAACTTCTATTATTAACGATCTGATGTTAAATTATTTAACACGTGAAACTTTACTTTGACTTCTGACGCTATGGAGATGCATCATGTGACTGTGTCAGTTCAAATTATAAAACACACACTCACACACACACTCACACACACACTCACACACACACTCACACACAAATGACACACTCCTCTATTTGTGGATGTTCCTCATGTTACGTTATATGAGCTCTAACTCTGACATGTCATAGGCCGCACCTTTCTCATGAGTGTGTGAGTGTGTGTGTACTGTATGTGTGTGAGTGTGTGTGTGTCTGTTCACTGGTGGCTGGAGGATATAAAATGTTTATACTCTCAATATCAATGTAATCTGATTACTTGAGTTCCATTACTGCCTGAGTAAAGTAACTGAGCTGGTGAGTCAGGTTTTGAATGTTCCACCAGGTTAATGTGAAGCTGATGAAGACGAGGAGTCGGTGTACTGTTGGGGGGGGGGGGCAGAGCGACAGTCTGGAGGTCAGAGGTCGTTTGTTCTTGGTGTTGAGTTTCACGCCGACCGAGCGACTTGGGACACCGGACCCAGGGGCATGATCCCCCCCCCCCGCAGGGCTTCCCCTACGACCTTCAACACTGTCAGACTCCGCCTCCTGCGGCACAGAACCCCGCCCCCACAGGAGCAATGCACCACAGGCCACACCCCCCAGTCACGTATCCATACGTCAAATAATTCAAATAACTACACACCGACGAGAACACACACGCACACAAACACACGCACACAAACACACACTCACACAAACTATGTGAATATAAATCTGGCTTCAAATGCTCTAAAACTTATTTGAACTGGTTCCAGTTCATTTAAATCTGATCACACTGAACTGAGACTGGTTTCAAAATCTGAAAATCTGAACCTAATCAAACATTTCAAAAGTTCAACTGGTTTCAAACTAGTTTCCAACTGAAACCAGTGCAGCCAGGTGTGGTGTGGTGACATGTGAGTGGTGGTACCAGCTCCACGCGGCCGAAGCCTCCGACTCCCAGCGTGTCGATGATGTTGAAGTCGCTCAGCTTCAGGCTGGAGAAGAAGACGTTCTCCGCCTCGTATCTGAAATCAAATCACAGCAATGATCATGAGGAACGTTAAGAAGCATCTGAGCGGGACGCGGTCGACTCCTCAACGTGCTCACGCTCCATCGTACCTGCAGCACTTCACCACGCGGAAGAAGGGGAACTTCCTGGAGGTCTGGATGGAGAAGGAGGTGATGGAGGAGGTCGGGGGGGCAGGGAGGCTGGAGAGTCGCTCTCTCTGCCGCCTCACCGGGACAGAAAGCAACTCCCTCATGTCCAAACTTCAATCTGAGCGTTCAGCAGACGATCCGATGAACTTCCTGTCTTCTCTAAACTCGTCTAATGCTTCACCAAAGAATTCTAAAGATGAAACTTCTTCTGGAACGTGGTCGATCAAATCGTTTGAGTCGTTGGTCTTCAGGGAGACATCAGTCACTTAAAGACAGAAGAAAAGTGCAAAGAGAGGTTTGGAGGTGAAACCCGAACGAGTCCGATCCTCACGAGAAGGTTCGGCACAGCGTCCGGAGCAGAGCCGTCTCAAAGGACGGGTTCCAGTTCACATGATGAGGGCGGAGCGCGGCTCTGCTCGGCTCGGACCGGCGCTGCAGATCCAGATCCTCTTTGTGCATTAAGGTTAAAACCCGGCTGCAGGACGTCAGAATCCAGAAGAGACGAAACCCAGACAGGGAGTCATCACACAAGCAGAAAGTCGCAGCTTCCTCCAGGACACAAACTTTTCCAGAAAAACAAATTCTATTTCTACACCAAAACTGAAACTACGACAAAGAAAGAGTAGAAGACATCCGTCCACGTCTGGTTGGAGCGAGTCCTGGAGTGAAGTCAACCTGAGAAGACCAGGACGCCGCTGGTATTTTTAGCACATGGAAACATTGCTGAGAGGTTCACACAGTAAACGCAGCTCTGCCATCAAATAGAGTGAAAGACAGAAGGAGGACAAACTGTCCCCACAAGCAGACGTCTCAACTTCAGAGGTCAGCAGGACGTTCAGGACGTCCCCTGGTTCCTCTGCGTCTGTCCAACACCATCAACTGGACTCATGAGTCTGATCATCTGTTCAGTTTCAGATGAAATGTCCCCGCTCCAAAGTATTTTTATTTACACCGATTTATTTATTATTTATCTCAACACAAAGTGAACAAGACGTGAAGTTCTCAAAGAGGTGAAGCTGAGGATCTGTAAACAATCATTCAACGTCTTCACAACAGGAAGTAAAAAACCTCTGGTTCTGTTGACCCGCTCGAGGATGTTCTTGATCCCATGTTTACACAACTGATTTATAAACAGTAATATGTCAGATGTTGTGTTCACGACTTTAGAATCAATATAATGCGTCTGTCCAAAAGGCTCAGGTGTGAATTCACCTTTATGCTTTTATTTTGACATATTCACGCTTGTCTTGCATTTGTTTGTTTTTTTATATAATTTGTCCAAATCAATTTGTGTCTTTTAAAGTTTTGGGCTGAACTAAACTTTTCTGTGGATTCAGCTCCGGTGTCACATGATCGTGATCTCAAGCAGCAAACATCCGAAAACAGGGACAGGACTATTTCCTGGAACCAGAGCTCAGCAGCCGCTCGGTCAGAGGACGACTCGTAAACATCTAAATATAGTTTGTGCTAGTGAGGAGTGCAAATCCTCAGACCTTCCCCTGCCCAAGTGTCGCTGAGCAAGACACCCCCAAATGAAGGGCATGATGGAACATATCACTGGTGTAAAGGGAAAGTGTGTGTGTGTGTGTGTGTGTGTGTGTGTGTGTGTGTGTGTGTGTGTGTGTGTGTGTGGTAATTGATTTATACCATAAGAGGAGATGTCTGGTTCAGCTTCACTCTGTCACATGACCTGTCACCTGATACACGACAAGACAGCAACACATCCAACTCTGTATGTGTGTGTGGAGGTATTTGTACTTTTGAGGTATTTGTACTTTTGAGGTATTTGTACTTCTGAGGGACTCAGACAGATACATGAGAATGTGAGTTCAGCTGAAAGTGATGAATTAATCTGAGCAGATTATTGTTATCATAAAACAGGACGGAGACGTCTCTGCGTCCTTCAGCCTGACCCACAACCCTGGTATTATTAGATCATGTGACGTAAGCAGCACTGAGTTTCCAGTTACACACACACACTCACACACACACACGGACATGTGACAAACATAACAACACTTCCGTTAAAATGAACAGATGCTTTTGTGTATTTTATTTTAAAAGCTGAACAAAATAGTTATATTTATTATTAATAACTTAAGTCATAACAAAGATTTTAATATTGAGACAATCATCAAACATCAGAGCAGCAGAAACTGAACAATAATAAAACATCTGTGATGAAAGTGATGAAACAACAAAGAACTGAATCTGTGTCGTTTAATTAATTTACATGAGTTCAGTTTAATGTAAGAAAAGATTTGATGTTAATGTTCAGAGTAATAGTATTTTGACTCAGTGTGTGTGTGTGTGTGTGTGTGTGTGTGTGTGTGTGTTAAACCTACTTTGCTTTAGCTTCAGCGTCCTCGTAACCTTTATTTGAGACGTCGTCTAATCCACCAATCAGATGCTTGAACGAGCTGCGGCAGAGGAAACAGCCAATCACGAAATTACACAGAAACAATTTATATAAAATGATACATACATTTACTCACACTATATAAACTGAATGAACTACATACAACAGAAGTATTATATGAAACGTGAGAGTAGAGTGGTGAGGGTGTAGTTTGTCTGGGAACCAGCAGAGGGCATCACGCAGCTTAAATACACCAGCAGGAGTTTTTAAGAAACATTTGATTTTTATTTAATTAATTAAAACAGGAAGTAGCGTTCATCTGACATTTACATGAGACTGTTTCGTTATAATAATAATAAAAAAAAAAAATAGTGATAACTAAGAAACTTCAGTTGAATGAAATGTTGATTGTTTCTATTTGATGTTACTTTAAACTTCTTCTTGTCTCAGCTGCAGATCATGGACCTTCAGAGGAGGAGACATGTGATGTGTTATGGATTATAGATTTGTTTATTCACACGTCTTCACTCCATCTAGCTGCTGCTGCTCCTCCAGCTCCTGGTCCCCAGGTCGGAGATGTTCGAGCTGGAGCAGCAGCTCTGGTTTCTGCTGTTGTTGTGTTTTGTGATTTGTTGTTGTGATTCCTCACAGCTTAGTTATAATGTCCTCTGAATTATTGATATGATGAATTACTCATATCAATGTGAAAAGTGGATTTCTTACTCTCTGTCGATGACCAGGCAGGTGACCGTGTCGGCAGCGATGACGCTGGCTGTCCTCACGTCCTCCCTGTGGACACACAAATCTCCTTTTAACTAAACACTTTTCATTTTCCTTTTGTTGCATTGAACATGCATTAAATATGTATTATGTAATAAATATAATTTATCATGATTATATTACAAAACTGTATTCCCCAAACTGTCCTCTCTTCATAAGACTTTTCTGATCTTACAAGTCGGGAGATTTACACTAAACAATTCTTCAAAGTACATTTTATAAAATATTTTCAATTTAAAATAATTTACTCACTTTCCTAAGACACATTTAAAAAAGTTTCTCTGAAGAAACAGTCGACATTTTCTCAAAACACTAATTTATTAAAATGTAGTTTCTTCCTTCTGTGAAATTATCTTTAATTTAAACATTTGATGTTTTCAAAATCATTTTCAAAATGTCGTCACACAAACTGAACCTGGATTGTTGACACGTCTGACACACAACAGACAATCAAAATGACCCCCCCCCCCCCCCCCCCCCCCCCCCCCCCCCAACCACACCTCCACACACGCACACACACTCATTGTAGTGACCTCCACTGTTCATTGGGCGCCACCATGAGGTCACACTCTCTCACCCCTGCAGCGCTCTCTCTCCAAACCAGTCTCCCCTGACGAGCTCTCGGAGGTGAACTGGCTCCTGATTGGCTGAGTTCTCCTCGCTCACGTTCACCTGGTGAGTGTGATGAACATGTGACAGCAGGCGACCACGAGAGTCAGCTGATCAATACAATCATCACTGAAGAACCAATCAGTACCTTTCCCTTGCTGATGATGAAGAAGGTGTCGCCACGGGCGCCCTGTCTGATGATGAACTCGCCGTCTTCATAGTGTGTCTGAACACACACACAAACACACACACGCACACACACAAACACGTGTTCTCCAGGTGATAAACACTTCGTCATGGAGACACAGTCCAGGTCTCACCTCCTCCATGACGTCGGCCAGTTTACGGAGAGTTTCCTCTGGAAGAACCTTGAAGGTCGGAACGCTGCAAAGACACAAAGAGTCAGAGGACATGGAGACAGAGGGACAAAGAGTCACAGAGACAAAGAGTCAAAGAGTCAAAGAGTCAAAGAGACAAAGAGACAGAGGACATGGAGACAGAGGGACAAAGAGTCACAGAGACAAAGAGTCAAAGAGTCAAAGAGTCAAAGAGACAAAGAGTCAAAGAGACAGAGGACATGGAGACAGAGGGACAAAGAGTCACAGAGACAAAGAGTCAAAGAGTCAAAGAGACAAAGAGACAAAGAGTCAAAGAGTCAAAGAGAAAAAGAGACAAAGAGTCACAGAGACAGAGAGTCAAAGAGTCAAAGAGACAAAGAGTCAAAGAGTCAAAGAGTCACAGAGACAAAGACTCAAAGAGACAGAGGACATGGAGACAGAGGGACAAAGAGTCACAGAGACAAAGAGTCAAAGAGTCAAAGAGACAAAGAGACAAAGAGTCAAAGAGTCAGTGTCGGGTCACCTGCTCAGCAGGTCCATGTACTCTGCGTGTTTGATGAGTCCAGTTCTCATCATGATCGTCTGGAAACACTGACGGTCGATGGCCCACAGCTTCACGTGTGTCAGAGCTGAGGAACACATGTTGTTAGACAACAAGCTGTGGTAATACATGATCTGTGTGTGTGTGTATGTGTGTGTGTGTGCGTGTGTGTTTGTGTGTGTGTGTGTGTGTGTGTGTGTAGTTGTACTGCATACACCCACAGTGTGAGGACATGCCAACCAGTGTCCTCACTGACATACAAGTACAAGAATTTGTGTGTCTCTGTGTGTGCATACAGCGAGCAGGTGTTGTCATGGCAACAGTACAAGCATCTGTGCATTCACCTCATTAAAGCAGCGACCAGTGGTTGCTAGGCAACATGAAGCACAGGAGCAAGAGAAAGTCCTTCAGAGTAAAACTACATGTTTGTACTTCATGGTACAATGAAGCTCCTTACCCTGTACCATCTGGTACTACACAGAACTACACAGAACTACACAGTAATACACAGAACTACACAGTACTACACAGTATTACACAGAAGTACACAACTACACAGTACTACACAGAACTACAGAGTACTACACAGTTCATGTTTATTAGTATATTTAAATATCTATTCTAAGTGTCCTTGATTGGACCCTGGAGCCGGCAGCAGATACAGAAGTAAACTCCAGAAAGATAATTCTATAACTTTGTTAATTTCCATAACATTACTCTGCCACCTCTAACACACCTATCAATATTTTGAAATGTAATGTGTTCAAGTTTAAAAAGTAGATATGTGTCCACTTGTTTTCAGTCCCCGCCCTCAGGGTGTTAGCATGCTACACTGGCTCCTCCCCTTTTCCGACCTTGGCTCGACAGCTTCAACCTGTACAAACATCTGATTTTATGAATTCAAACCAAACCTTGAATTTCCTCTTTGTTAAGAATCAGCTACAGTGTGTTGTGGTGACGAGTTTGAGTTGTGCGTGTTGTGTTAACGTGAACACGCTAACGTGATCGACACAAGCTTCAGTCGACCAATCCCCTTGAGCCCAGCGCTGTTGCCAAGAGACACCGATGACAAAACTTGGCTCAATGGTTGGACTGGATGGTGTTGCCTGGCAACCACTGCTTAACAAGCACTCTACCAGGAAACCTTGACAACAGTTAGAGTTACACAAACACGTGCACACACACACACAGTCGGAGTTGTGGTTGTGTTGGTTATGACTGCAGCCTCGTTCCTCCCACTCTGCCCACAGACCTGTTCCGTCTCTTCTCCTGAAACCAGATCAGCGTCCTGCGTCCGTGTGGACGTGTGGACGTGTGGACGTGTGAACGTGTGGACGTGGAACACGGAATGAAGCTGCAGCTTCTACTGGAGGAAAGTGTCAGCTTGGTAATCCAGCTGCTCTAGAGACCAGTGTGTGGACAGTTTGGATCTAGAGACCAGTATGTGGACAGTTTGGATCTGGAGACCAGTATGTGGACAGTCTGGATCTAGAGACCAGTGTGTGGACAGTTTGGATCTAGAGACCAGTGTGTGGACAGTTTGGATCAAGAGACCAGTGTGTGGACAGTTTTGATCTAGAGACCAGTGTGTGGACAGTTTGGATCTAGAGACCAGTGTGTGGACAGTTTGGATCTAGAGACCAGTGTGTGGATAGTTTGGATCTAGAGACCAGTCTGTGGACAGTCTGGATCTAGAGACCAGTGTGTGGACAGTTTGGATCTAGAGACCAGTGTGTGGACAGTTTGGATCTAGAGACCAGTGTGTGGATAGTTTGGATATAGAGACCAGTGTGTGGACAGTTTGGATCTAGAGACCAGTCTGTGGACAGTCTGGATCTAGAGACCAGTGTGTGGACAGTTTGGATCTAGAGACCAGTGTGTGGACAGTTTGGATCTAGAGACCAGTGTGTGGACAGTTTGGATCTAGAGACCAGTGTGTGGACAGTTTGGATCTAGAGACCAGTGTGTGGACAGTTTGGATCTAGAGACCAGTGTGTGGACAGTTTGGATCTAGAGACCAGTGTGTGGACAGTTTGGATCTAGAGACCAGTGTGTGGACAGTTTGGATCTAGAGACCAGTGTGTGGACAGTTTGGATCTAGAGACCAGTGTGTGGACAGTTTGGATCTAGAGACCAGTGTGTGGACAGTTTGGATCTAGAGACCAGTGTGTGGACAGTTTGGATCTAGAGACCAGTGTGTGGACAGTTTGGATCTAGAGACCAGTCTGTGGACAGTTTGGATCTAGAGACCAGTCTGTGGACAGTTTGGATCTAGAGAGGCTGAGGCCCGACTCTTGGGTTGAACCATCAGAGGTTTAGATGTTGAAGGCTGAGCTCCAATAAGAACTCATGCTTCTTAACCTTTAAAGGTTCCAGTAGGAGATGGGGGGGGGGGACAACAACCAGTTTATTAAAAGAGAATTCAATTAAATTCAATTTTATTTATATCATTATTTACATGATCTCAAGGCTTTTACATTGAAGGTCAAGACCTTCAGTTCATTATAGAGAAACAAACAGTTCTGTGACCTTCTCTTATTAAACTCAGATAAAACAGAGTTTCTAATACTTAAACACCTCAGAAACACATTATCTAATGGTGCGCACTAATACACACACACAGACACACACACACACACACACACTGACACACACACTCGGTGTACTCACTCCGGACAGTAGCCGTGCGTGTGCAGTTGTAGAGGATGGCGAGTTCTCCAAACACTTTTCCTGGTCCCATTGTGCACAACTTCATCTCCTCTTTAGTCACCTCCACCTTCCCCTCTGGACGAGAGACATCCACACACAGTGGGACAGGGACAGAGAGAGAGAGAGAGAGAGAGAGAGAGAGAGAGAGAGAGAGAGAGAGGCATAAATAAGAAAGAAAATGAAGTATTTCTTATCAACAAACAAAAAACCAGATAAAGCTTATAGTTAGAGCTGGTCCAGGCTCAGACCTGCTCTTAGTTCTGCTGCTCCCGGTCCAGAAGGTCGAGAACATCAACTGACTCTATGCATGGGTTAGTGCAGCAGAACGTTACTTGTTCTATGTTCTAAAATAGGAAGCGTTGAGTCTAAAAAGGCATAGAGGTATTGATGTCTGATCTGCTGAGTGGGTCACATGGTTTTCATCGTTCTACCATACAAACCAGTAGCCAGTCAGATTTACCTTGAGCCTCAGTGTAGCCTCCAGTTTGGCCTGTATCATTACAAGGTAAAAACACCTGATGGTGCAAAGGGACTTTATGACCCATGACACACGGAGCTTCTCTTTCCAGCTTCTCCTCCTCTTCTTCATCCCTATCACATCGAAGTAATTCATATCTCATCAGTACATGTTTCTGACCCTTGACCTCTTCCCCGAGTCCCTTTGCTTTATCTCTGCGGATCCAGGGCCTCTGTGGCTGCACCATGGATTGTGATTTGTGGATCGTGTAGCAGAGGTGGTGGTGGTGGATCCAGTTTGATCCAGTTTGATCCAGTTTGGTGGATTCTATATATCGTGCTGGCTGATCTTAGTGGTAATGGAGGATCCTGGTTCACGTTGGCATCATATGGTGGTGGACCAGGACCGAGGTGGCAGCTAATGATGGATCCTAACTGGAGGCAGTGGACAATGACTGTGGACTATAGTGGATCTGGTCTGGATGGTGGATCATGGTCTTGCTGGTTGCTGACCACAGACTATGATGCAGCAGGACTGATTGACAGATCGTATTGAAGTTATTCATCAAGATGTTTCCCCTCATCAATGCTGCTAACAACTTTAATCCTGATGATGTGACATGTGTCTCTGAGGTTTCTATGTATTTGTACCTGTTAACAGGTTTTCAGTAGTTTTTCCTGACTCTTGTTGAAGGTGAACTTACATACTGTAGATATTTACACACACAAACACACACACACACACGCACACACACCCACACTCACAGGATCAACACTGACTCACAATGTTTCCATACAAATCCTCCAACAGTCCATTGAATAAAGTCTGGTCCTCACAAAGGTATAAATACACTTTTCATCCTCCGTTCTTTCATAGGTTCACATCCCTTTCTTTTTCTCTTCTTCTTCTACAGACTGAAACGGTGAAAACATTTTAATGCCAAATATGGTCCTCCAACAGGTTGCCATGTCAACCGCATCCACCAGAGAGCTGTGTGTGTGTGTGCGTGTCTGTGTGTGTGTGTATGTGTGTGTGTGTTTGTATGTTTGTGTGTGTGTGTGTTTGTATGTTTGTGTGTGTGTGTGTGTGTGTCTGTGAGGTTTTTGGTTCAGACCCAGGTTCCCTGCTGCAGGTGGAGGTGGTGGTGTTTGAAGCGTGGGGGGGGGGGGGGGTTGATGGAAT
>CM028864.1:294536-308122 GCA_016801935.1 Platichthys stellatus
GGGGTTGATGAGATGTTCACGAGGAACCACGGCAGGAAGAGACACTGAATTGTGTTAATCAGTGGAGACAGATGTTCAGGAAATGGAATGTAATGAGTGGATTAACACACAACAACATATTTAATATTTTTTATTTCTGGAATCTAAACGTAAGTAAAATAAATAAAATCTGTAACAGTGAACAATATTGTATAGCTCCTAAACGTCTCAGGAGGTTTTCAGAGGAGCTCGTGTTCAGGCATCAAACTGTGTGTGTGTTATGAATTATTGCTCATTAATGCTGTGGAGGAACAAACAGATGAAGCAGTTTTGTCTCATTATGTAAAACAAACACACACACACACACAATCAATCTTCCTCGTAGTCTGTTTTTAGGGATCACTTCCTCTTCCTGTAATAGAAGTCAATATATTTAGCTGCCATCTGCGCCCCTCCCCACTTCCAACACACACACACACACACACACACACACACACACACACACACGTACACACACACGTTGATCGGATCATCCAATCATGAATTAGCTCTGTCTTTCTCTCCTCATTTCCTCTGACAGTTTAAACACACTCTTCTTCTTCTTCTTCTTCTTCTTCTTCTTCTTCTTCTTCTTCTTCTTCTCTTGTTTCTGTCGATCGACGACGCAGTGTTGTCACGACTTCTGAGTCAGCCCACTGAAGATCGTGTGTATTACAGTAATTAGTTCATAAACTCAGGTCTGAAGCTCACTCGCCCACTAGAGACAGGGACATGTTGTAATATCTATTTTAGCAGTGACCCACTTACCCCCCCGCTCTCGCACACACACACACACACACACACACACACATCAGTTGAACAAACACTGTGTGTCCATCAGTGTTTTCTGCATAAACCAGACTCTTTTCAAAAATCACACATTTGAGCGTTTTGTCGAGGTGTGATCCGCCGCTAACTCCCACGGGCAGAGGAGCGTCCATCTGGACCATTGTGATCCAGAACCACTGAGACAAAGGTTCTCAAATCCTCCTGAAAGGAGCCGACCTGAGGTGACCTCAGTTTAACACGCTTAACACGTTTAACACATCACCATGTTGAACATGTGACGTTCTTCAGTCTTTATATTAGAAACAATTTGCTCTCAAAAGTTCACATATTCATTTCTTAGCGAAGCTCAAAGAAGCAGGTTGAACCAGGAAACAGGCTTCAGGAGCTCTAACCTAAAGGTCGGACTGAGCACAGGAGACTTCCTGTTTCAGCTCCAATCAACTCGGAGCTGCTGCTCAGCTTCCAGTTCACTGAGGGTTAGGGTTAGGGTTAGGGTTAGGGCATCTGGTCCCAACAGCTCTAGACAAACAAAGAGTCCACGTCTCGACTCGCTGAATGAACTGTTTCCTGTTGAAGCCTCAAAGACACTTTCTACAACCGTAACAATGAGTTTAGTTTGATAAACATCCTTCAAAGTAAAAGTCTCACAGGCCTCAAGATCCACACTCTTTAAAAACAAAAAGACTCATGTTCAGGTCATAAAACATGACAACAACAACAGAAGTTCCAGTAAAAATAACACAAAACATAATTAACATTAAAAAACAGAAAAGTTAGAAATCAACGCTAAATCTCAACAAAAAAGTGTAGGAAGAAATCCTGATGAAGATCAAAGCCTCCGCATGAAAACCTTCAGAACAACAAAATTAGGTTTAAAAATATGAGCCAACAAAGGTCACAGTGGTCTCCTAACCTTCCATGACGAAGACGAGGGAGCCCACGTCGCCCTCTTTGATGATGCACGCGTCTTTCCCATAATCCACCGGGTACATGCAGTCCACGATCTCCTGGGTCTGAGACAGCTCCAGGTTCTTCATGAAGTCGTTGTCCAAGATGGCGTCTTTGATCAGATCCTTTGATCTGCCACAGGAGAGGGGCGGGGTTATCATCCTGAACTGTCACTCAACTCACTCTTACTGTCCTGTGCTGCCATTGGCTGAGCACCATGAACAATACTGGAGCCTGATTAGCTGCTGTGTTACCAGGAAGAGGACAATATCAACGACGACAACCAGATTGTTGAGTGAATTAGTTAGTGTGATAGTTAGTGTGTTAGTTAGTGTGTTAGTTAGTTAGTGTGTTAGTTAGTGTGTTAGTTAGTGTGTTAGCTAGTGTGTTAGTTAGTGTGTTAGTTAGTTAGTGTGTTAGTTAGTGTGTTAGTTAGTTAGTGTGTTAGTTAGTGTGTTAGTTAGTGTGTTAGCTAGTGTGTTAGTTAGTGTGTTAGTTAGTTAGTGTGTTAGTTAGTGTGTTAGTTAGTTAATGTGTTAGTTAGTGTGTTAGTTAGTGTGTTAGCTAGTGTGTTAGTTAGTGTGTTAGTTAGTTAGTGTGTTAGTTAGTGTGTTAGTTAGTTAATGTGTTAGTTAGTGTGTTAGTTAGTGTGTTAGCTAGTGTGTTAGTTAGTGTGTTAGTTAGTTAGTGTGTTAGTTAGTGTGTTAGTTAGTTAATGTGTTAGTTAGTGTGTTAGTTAGTGTGTTAGCTAGTGTGTTAGTTAGTGTGTTAGTTAGTTAGTGTGTTAGTTAGTGTGTTAGTTAGTTAATGTGTTAGTTAGTGTGTTAGTTAGTGTGTTAGCTAGTGTGTTAGTTAGTGTGTTAGTTAGTTAGTGTGTTAGTTAGTGTGTTAGTTAGTTAATGTGTTAGTTAGTGTGTTAGTTAGTGTGTTAGCTAGTGTGTTAGTTAGTGTGTTAGTTAGTTAGTGTGTTAGTTAGTGTGTTAGTTAGTTAATGTGTTAGTTAGTGTGTTAGTTAGTGTGTTAGCTAGTGTGTTAGTTAGTGTGTTAGTTAGTTAGTGTGTTAGTTAGTGTGTTAGTTAGTTAATGTGTTAGTTAGTGTGTTAGTTAGTGTGTTAGCTAGTGTGTTAGTTAGTGTGTTAGTTAGTTAGTGTGTTAGTTAGTGTGTTAGTTAGTTAATGTGTTAGTTAGTGTGTTAGTTAGTGTGTTAGCTAGTGTGTTAGTTAGTGTGTTAGTTAGTTAGTGTGTTAGTTAGTGTGTTAGTTAGTTAATGTGTTAGTTAGTGTGTTAGTTAGTGTGTTAGCTAGTGTGTTAGTTAGTGTGTTAGTTAGTTAGTGTGTTAGTTAGTGTGTTAGTTAGTTAATGTGTTAGTTAGTGTGTTAGTTAGTGTGTTAGCTAGTGTGTTAGTTAGTGTGTTAGTTAGTTAGTGTGTTAGTTAGTGTGTTAGTTAGTTAATGTGTTAGTTAGTGTGTTAGTTAGTGTGTTAGCTAGTGTGTTAGTTAGTGTGTTAGTTAGTTAGTGTGTTAGTTAGTGTGTTAGTTAGTTAATGTGTTAGTTAGTGTGTTAGTTAGTGTGTTAGCTAGTGTGTTAGTTAGTGTGTTAGTTAGTTAGTGTGTTAGTTAGTGTGTTAGTTAGTTAATGTGTTAGTTAGTGTGTTAGTTAGTGTGTTAGCTAGTGTGTTAGTTAGTGTGTTAGTTAGTTAGTGTGTTAGTTAGTGTGTTAGTTAGTTAATGTGTTAGTTAGTGTGTTAGTTAGTGTGTTAGCTAGTGTGTTAGTTAGTGTGTTAGTTAGTTAGTGTGTTAGTTAGTGTGTTAGTTAGTTAATGTGTTAGTTAGTGTGTTAGTTAGTGTGTTAGCTAGTGTGTTAGTTAGTGTGTTAGTTAGTTAGTGTGTTAGTTAGTGTGTTAGTTAGTTAATGTGTTAGTTAGTGTGTTAGTTAGTGTGTTAGCTAGTGTGTTAGTTAGTGTGTTAGTTAGTTAGTGTGTTAGTTAGTGTGTTAGTTAGTTAATGTGTTAGGGCTGTAACAAATCCACAATCTGAAGTCTGAAACTCTGGTTTTTTCATTTATATATATACATGAGAAATATATAATAAATATAATATATATATAATATTATATAAAAATGTAAATTCTTAATCTGTCCAGGTGAATAACACCTGTAACCACTGGGATGCTGCTTCCATCTCCATCGTGTGAACTGACCAATGATCTGATCCGTTTCACTGACACTTTCAAGTCTTACTGAAACCCTAACCCTAAGGAAAGGAGGGGGAGGAGGAGGAGGAGGAGGAGGAGGAGGAGGAGGAGAAGAAGAAGAACATCCAGGTGTAAACACACACACACACGTTCACATTGTGAGGAGGAGGAGGAGGAGGAGGAGAAGAAGAAGAAGAAGAAGAAGAAGAAGAAATCCTTTGGTTCATGTTGTAAATGTCACCTCATGTTCACATGTGTCTTGAGGACTTACTCAGGACTCTTGGGGTAGAATGGCAGGGTGACGTGGCTGAGGGCGCTGATGTCACAGGCCGTGGGCTCGGCGGAGATGGCCTGCCTCTTGCTGCGCTGCTGGTCCGGCTGCAGGACCAGGATCTGCTGCTGAGCCTGGACCTGCTGTGCGGTGGCCGGCCGGATCACCGACCGATACTTGTCCAACTCATTCTGCAGTCGTTGGATCAGCTCGTCCTTCTGATCCAGCTCCAGCTCCAGCTCGTCGATGAGGGCATCTCGCTGCCTCAGCTCCTCGATCTTCTCCTGGAGGGCATACTGCAGGTCCCGCAGGGTGCCCATCATTCCTGTGGGGGGCCCTGAAGAGTTCTCAGGACTGCTCCAGACTTGTTAGGGTTCCTAGGACCCCCAGACTATGAGATTCCCTGTCCCTACAGGATCTTGTTTATTTCCGAGGGTTCAACAGGTTCCTCTGAAAGTTCCTCTGGGATTCTTCAAAGCTTCTCAAGGTTCTTCTTGGGTTCCTCCGAATCTCCAGGTACCATAGAGTCTCTCTGAGGTTCTTCAGATTCTTTAGTTTCCTCCAGATTCTGAGGGAGGTTAAAGGCTCCTTCAGTCTATCTACTCAAGAAGTTACCATCATTTCTTCAAAGGTCCCAAATCTTCTTCTGTGGTTTTTTGTCTTGACTCTTCTTCAGGGGTTTGAGGCTTCATATCTGTAGAGTTACACTCGACTAAGACCAGAAACTGTAGAGTGTCTGGTCTCAGTCGAAGGAAAACAAATGAGATTTGAGATGAAAAATCTCCACCTGGAAAGAAAGAAAGAACAAGAGACCAAATCAAAGATAAGATAAGAGGATGAGACCTTGCTCCTTTAAACGAGACGAAGTGGATGAAGAACACTTCACCTCCACCTGCAGGGTTCCGCTGCTCCAGGAAACACGATCTAACACGAAGAGAAGAAGAACAGACAGAAGCACGTGGAAGAAAACTGAGAGAAGTGAAACTTTAAATCCCGAGACGCTTCAAGCTGCGACACCTGCTGCAGGAAAAAACGTGACTTTAAAATCCGCAGATCCGCGAACAGTCCTGGCAGAGAGGAAGAGGAGCAGAGAAGAAGAGAGAGAGGAAGAGGAAGATGTGGAGGAGAAGAACGAAGCAGGATCCAGTCTCACTTCGGGTTGAAGCTGCAGATAGATGTTCCGTCACATGAGGAAGAGTCCGAAAACTGAGGAAGAGGAGGAGAATTGAAGAGGAGGAGGAAGAGGAGGATGATCATGAAGAGGAGGAGGAAGAGGATCATGAAGAGGGTGGAAGAAATTTGTTTCGCTTCCCCCCCCCCTCCTTTTCATCCTCCTCATTACAAAGATACATTTTTTTTAAGTTTTAATTGTTCACTCATGGAAAAATAGAACTTTATTTTGTCCGTGATTCTTGATGATGTGATGATGCAATCAGTCATCAATCAATCAGTCATCAATCAATCAGTCATCAATGATCGATCATTCCTTGTATGTCACCTACAGTTTAGTGTTTCCACTGAGAAGCACGCACAGAAGGTCCCTCTGTCCTGTGACGCCCCCTGTCTGCTGGTCACCGTCACTACACTTCTCAGGAGAAGCAGGAGTGAAATATTTTGCTGTTTTTCATATAAAACCTCATGTTACATATGAACATGAACTGAAAACACATGTAAATGTTCAATGATGTGTTTATATGAAAACGAGACAATATATTCCTACATCTATTTAATATCAAAAAGCTGATGGGGGGGGTGAATAATGAGCTAACAGTTCATTATATTTTGAAGGAGCAGTGAGATTCAGAAATATATATGGTATGTTTATATATATATATATAGTTGTAGGAAACATGACTACTATATAAAGCAGTAATGTTTCCTGTAAAAATAAAATCCGACAGATTCAATTAAAACTGAAAACCTTATCTTTATGTCCATCGATCAAATTTAAAAATATTAAATGTGAGTCATTTATTTTGACGACACATCAGCACCGACAAAATGTATTTCTATTTTCAGTGATTGTGTGTGTGTGTGTGTGTGTGTGTGTGTGTGTGTGTGTGTGTGTGTGTGTGTGTGTGTGTGTGTGTGTGTGTGTGTGTGTGTGTGTGTGTGTGTGCGTGTTAGCAGGTGAAGAGAATTTGCAGAGCCCTCTGATACAGATAGTGACGGTCGGTCAAAGGCCTCCTGACACCAAACACACACACACAGTGTATTTGCATGTGTGTGTCCACAGATAGCAGCAAGTTAAACATTAACGTGGGCTCATAAAGCTAACACCAAGACAGTGAACCTTTGGAGTTTGATATGATGTGATCACACACACACACACACACAGGCCCATGATGACACGTGAACACACACTCAGTGTTCACAATGACACAGCTCTGATCGGAGGGAGGTGATCTCTGAACGTGCTCAGGTGAGTTTTTCTTTTAACCAAATTAGTTCAAGTTATTAATTGTGAATTTAAAGACAGAGAGAAGGAGAGAGAGCATGTAATGTACATGTTGTTCGACCACTCTTCTTCACTGGTGTGTGAAGAACAGGCAGAACAAACAGGCTGAGCAGGATTAATGGAGAGTGTGTGTGTGAAGTCAGTGTCGCTCGACCATCGTTGGTGTTGCTCAGACAAAACCACAGAGAGAGAGAGAGTGAAGGTCTCTTTTCCCACAATATGTACACAAATATTTTTAATGTGGTTATTTTATTGCAGCATCACATTAAAAATAGATCCATTCATAACATCGAGCAGGAATATGATCCAAAATAAAATGAAATATTGATCTGATCAAAGTTCATTTATCAAACCAGTGTAATCTTCTCAGCTAACCTGAAATAATTCAAGAACATTTACACTTTAATTTGTTTTGGTTCCATTTAGGTGAAAATAAAAGTATAATAATAAAATGCTTTTGAAGGTTTTTATTCACCCTCACCTCAATTCTAATAATTCAAAATCAACATGAAATATAAATATGTTGTCTTTGTTCATTTATTATCCACTAATTGACTCTGAGAGCTCCTCTGGGTTTATTTCTATTAGTGGGTCATCCATATTTAATCAGCGTTTTATTGATGTCTTGTTTTTAAATCTTAATTCCTAAATCAATGTTTTCTACAGAAGCGTTAGCTTCAGCTAGCGTAGCCACAGTGACTAACTGCGCCCTCTTCAGGTTCAAAGTGGAATAGCAAGACAAGACGATTAGCTGACTTTAGCTGGCAGGTTTGTTGAAAGGCATTCTGGGAAAGAGTGTCTGCGTGAATCAAACTCCCGGCTGTCAATCAAAGATTGTTTTGGATATATATATACAAATGATTATTGCTGAATTGATGAGTTCAATGACAGTTTGAGGAAAAGGATTTTTTTGTGAGCTGCTGATCAGAGAGACACACACTGGTAGTTAGCTAACAGTTAGCTTACAGCTAGCATGCTAACAGATGGCCTGCTAACCTCATTGAAAGAACAGGAGACAAAGTAAATGAATAAAGTTGAATACAAAATAAAAGTCTTTATTATCTTTTATATTAACACAAACAAAACATGGTTTAAATTTAGATTTACAATCTACGTCTTTTTTGTATTTGTTATTTTCTTCTTGTTGTGTCATCAATGAGCTGTGTGATTGTGTGTGTGTGTGTGTGTGTGTTTTTGTCTGTGTGTGGGAGGGTACTCTTGTACAACTGTCTTTGTGAGGACCAGTTTGAGCTTAGAACCTACAAGTGAGGTGTTTCTGTCCGGTCCTCGCTTTGTGTCTGTGTGTGTTTGTGTGTGTCTGTGTGTGTGTGTCTGTGTGTGCCTGAGTGTGTGTGTCTGTCTGTGTGTTTGTCTGTGTTTGTGTGTGTGTGTCTGTGTGTGTGCCTGTGTGTGTCTGTGTGTGTGAGTGTGTCTGTGTGTGCCTGAGTGTGTCTGTGTGTGTGTGTGTGTGTCTGTGTGTGTGTGTGTCTGTGTGTGTACTCCCCCCTATCAGCAGTATTGATTGGTGAAATTCAACCTCAAACTTCTCAAACACATTCAGATAAAATGATAAATTCAAAGCGACTCATGATTTTCATCTGATGAAATGTTTCTGCGTTTTCAAACTTCACTGGAATTTAAAATGAAATTCTTCAGATGCAACAGAAACATTTATGTTCTGTGCTGATAGTTATTATGAAATTATCATCCACTCAGTGTGTGTGTGTGTGTTGTACTCACAGTCGCACACTGAGTGATGAGGACGTGATGAGGACACGTTGTCAGTACGACAACTGTCCTGAGTCTGTTAGCTCGTCTGTGATTCCTGGTTATTAGCTTGATTTGTTTTGACCTTTTGGAAATTTCAGAAAATTGGGAATATTCTGAGATAAAAAAACATAAGCAAAGTATTTGTTATTCGTTAACACGGGACACTTTAGGTCAAAGAGGACGTTTTTGTGTGTTGGCATGTTTGTGTGTCCTCACAGAGCTGAGACCTGGTTTCAGGGTTTCAAGATGAAGTTGTGGGGACAGACCTGAGAACATCTGACTGGAATAAAGTGCATGTGAAGACAAAGATGTGTTTATTTAATCCCAACGCTGTGGTGCGTCCGTCTCATGCTGGTTTGACTCTGCTGTGGTTTGTCCTCAGTCTCTGTCAATGATTACAGGACAGACCTTGACCTCCATGAAACTCACTTCAAAACACCGCTGGTATCTGAGGTTCAGAGGGAAAACAACATGATTTACTTCATCTACTGATACACACTTCTATATACGTGTACTTTTATTACAGCACATGTACTGGTACTACAACTGAACGTATGTTTATCTAAATATTATTTCATGTTTTTCTGTTTTTTTCCAGTGAGCACCCCTAATTTCCCTGATTTACATTTCACTGACAATCACACCTAATGGAATCCAATCAGAAAGCGAGTGGGGACGGGGCGCTGGGGGCGCAGAAGGAGGCGGCGCTGCGGCTGCTCACCCAGCGAACAGGATACCAGCTGAAGCAGGTCAGGACTCCATCTTCCTGGAGAACCTTCATCTGCTGCCTTGGTTCCTGTGATGTGCCCTGATCTGAAGTTCTCTGTGTTCTGTAGTTGACTTGAGTTCTTACCTCGTGTTTTCAAACCTTCTCCGGTTTCAGGAGAACGGTCAGCGGCGGTATGGCGGCCCACCGCCCGCATGGGACGGCCCACCACCAGAGAGAGGCAGCGAGATCTTTGTGGGGAAACTGCCGAGAGATCTGTTTGAAGATGAACTGGTTCCACTGTGTGAGAAGGTGAGAGGACGATGGTTAATGTGAGAGTTCCAACCAGGATTCAACAATTTTTTGTCGTATCTGCAGTTTGGTAAAATCTATGAAGTGAGGATGATGATGGACTTTAACGGGAACAACAGAGGTTACGCCTTCGTCACCTTCTACACCAAACAGGAGGCCAGAGCAGCCATGAAGCAGCTCAACAACTACGAGATCAGGTCGGCCGCTCTTTCACTTTTATTCAACTTTGGAACAAACCAGTAAATTCTAACTCATCCAAAGTCCTTTTTCCTTTTTCCTCATCGCTGCAGGAACGGTCGCCTCCTCGGTGTTTGTGCCAGCGTCGACAACTGCAGGTTGTTTGTGGGCGGGATTCCCAAGACGAAGAAGCGCGAGGAGATCCTGTCGGAGATGAGGAAGGTCACCGAAGGGGTCATTGACGTCATCGTGTACCCGAGCGCCGCCGACAAATCCAAGAACCGAGGCTTCGCCTTCGTGGAGTACGAGAGCCACCGAGCCGCTGCCATGGCTCGACGCAAACTGCTGCCAGGTACAGACTCTATCACTTTCATTTTCAAAACGTATTGAATAGAACTCATTGTTTGCATCTGTTCAAAAGTTCTCTCTCATTAGACATATCTGTCTTACACCTGTCAACAGGTTTTCTTTTTCTCAGAACTAAAACCTAAATTTGAGCTTCAGGAGAAGCCGATGATTTACTGTGGTTCAGTGATAGATCAACACATCAAACAACATTACCCCCTTAGTGTCAAACATCATAAACGATATCAAAGTCTCCTGAGACGGAATAAGACAACTAATCAGCAGCCAATCAGAGCCTGCGTCACTCAGTCAGTGACCAATAGAAGAGTTGGGACGGCTGTGATAAGATAAACACTGTAAAAACCATAAAGAGATTCAAACCTCCTGAAGCTCTTTAAAACCACAGATCTTTTTGTCTCAGGCCGTATTCAGCTGTGGGGTCATGCCATTGCCGTGGACTGGGCTGAGCCGGAGGTGGAGGTTGATGAGGATACAATGGCAACTGTCAAGATACTGTACGTCAGGAACCTGATGCTGCAGACCACAGAGGAGACAATCGAGAAGGAGTTCAACAACCTCAAACCAGGTACCATCTCTACCAAACACAATGTCAACTTCAAAGCCTGGATGTCAAACTGTCTTTGAACGCACCCACAAGGAAGAAAAAATGCTTCAACCTGGATCGTCCAGGTTGAAGCTTGAAGCCTCAGATTGAAGATCTGAAAACGTGATTTACAGAAGAGGGTTTTTTGTTGCAGGTGCAGTGGAGCGAGTGAAGAAGATCAGGGACTACGCCTTTGTCCATTTCACACATAGAGAAGACGCCCTGGATGCCATCAATGCTCTAAACGGAAAGGTCAGCAGCTATAACCAATCACAAGTTCACTCCTGGGATGTTGTATAAATGATGTCAAGCAGACGCTGATCACAAACACACAAACTGTAGTGGTAAGAACTGACGAGGGACGAAGGGACGGACACATGAGGAAATGATGGTGCATTTTAGCCACTTTTTGGTAAGTTGTGAAATCAGCATTGTGAGTTCATCAGGGTCCATCGCAGACCATCAGGGTCCATCAGGTTTCATCACAGACCATCACAGACCATCAGGGTCCATCAGGTTTCATCACACACCATCACAGACCATCAGGGTCCATCGGGTTTCATCACAGACCATCACAGACCATCAGGGTCCATCACAGACCATCAGGGTCCATCAGAATCTCACATTGTCACATTCATCACATGTATTTTTGAGAGGAGGTGTTAAACTGTGTTGCTCTTGTTCCCTCTTCAGGTGGTGGACGGATCTCCTATCGAGGTGAGTCTGGCCAAGCCTGTGGACAAGGACAGTTATGTTCGTTACACCAGAGGGACGGGAGGACGGGGAAGCTCTCTGCTGCAGACCGACTACACCGCCTACACCGTGGGACAGGTAAGACCCTGAACGCACCACAAACTCTGTCACCAGGTTCATGTTTGGACTGGTGAAGGGAAAAGTGTGAAAGTAAGAATGATTTGACACAAGTGGAACATCCAAGAGACAAAGACAGGAAGTGGAAACTCCAAGACACAAAGACAGGAAGTGGAACATCCAAGAGACAAAGACAGGAAGTGGAACATCCAAGAGACAAAGACAGGAAGTGGAACATCCAAGAGACAAAGACAGGAAGTGGAACATCCAAGAGACAAAGACAGGAAGTGGAACATCCAAGAGACAAAGACAGGAAGTGGAACATCCAAGAGACAAAGACAGGAAGTGGAACATCCAAGAGACAAAGACACAAGAGGAGGAGGAGGATGACTTGAAACATCTGGAACAGAACAGATGTTGAGTCATGGGGGTGTGGCCACAGTCAACAGAGGTGGAGCTTATCAAGATAAAGATCGACATAGTTTGTCACCAAAGCCACAACTCACAAACCTCTGGACAACAACACAACAGAAGATTACATGTTCCCTGAGTGGAGTATGACAACACGTATGACACACGCTTATAAAACATGCAAAAAGCAATAGACTAGTGCGTCTGAACACTAACAGACCACGGTACAACCTGGGGGACTCTAGGAAATCAAACTCTTAACAAAGTGTCTGCAGGTGAACCTGTAGTCGCTCAGGGGGCAAGCGAGTGAGCGAGAGAGAGAGAGGTAGTTTCACCTTCTGGTCTCTTTGATTCTCCAGCTTCCAGGAAACGTCCCTCACCAACTGGTTTCTGCTGAAACTGGACCAATCTGAAAATCATCAAAAACACAGTCGACCAATGAGTGAGTCACCTGTCTCCCCTCACCTGTGTGAACTCACCTGTCTCCCCTCACCTGTCTCTCCTCACCTGTCTCTCCTCACCTGTTTCCCCTCACCTGTCTCTCCTCACCTGTCTCTCCTCACCTGTGTGAACTCACCTGTCTCTCCTCACCTCTCTCCCCTCACCTGTCTCCCCTCACCTGTCTCTCCTCACCTGTCTCTCCTCACCTGTGTGAACTCACCTGTCTCCCCTGACCTGTGTAAACTCACCTGTCTCTCCTCACCTCTCTCCCCTCACCTGTGTGAACTCACCTGTCTACCCTCACCTGTCTCTCCTCACCTGTGTGAACTCACCTGTCTCCCCTCAACTGTCTCCCCTCACCTGTGTGAACTCACCTGTCTCCCCTGACCTGTGTCAACTCACCTGTCTCTCCTCACCTCTCTCCCTTCACCTGTGTGAACTCACCTGTCTCTCCTCACCTGTCTACCCTCACCTGTCTCTCCTCACCTATGTGAATTCACCTGTCTCTCCTCAGCTGTGTCAACTCACCTGTCTCCCCTCACCTGTGTGAACTCACTTGTCTCCCCTCACCTGTGTGAACTCACCTGTCTCTCCTCACCTGTCTCCCCTCACCTGTGTGAATTCACCTGTCACCCCTCACCTGTGTGAACTTGCCTGTCTCCCCTTACCTGTCTCTCCTCACCTGTCTCCCCTCACCTGTCTCTCCTCACCTGTCTCCCCTTACCTATGTGAACTCACCTGTCTCTCCACACCTGTCTCCCCTCACCTGTGTGAATTCACCTGTCTCCCCTCACCTGTGTGAATTCACCTGTCTCTCCTCACCTGTGTCAACTCACCAGTCTCCCCTCACCTATCTCCCCTCACCTGTGTGAACTCACCTGTTTCCCCTCACCTGTCTCTCCTCACCTGTGTGAATTCACCTGTCTCCCCTCACCTGTGTGAACTCACCTGTCTCTCCTCACCTGTCTCCCCTCACCTGTGTGAATTCACCTGTCTCCCCTCACCTGTTTGAACTCACCTGTCTCTCCTCACCTGTCTCCCCTCACCTGTGTGAATTCACCTGTCTCCCCTCACCTGTCTCTCCTCACCTGTCTCTCCTCACCTGTCTCCCCTCACTTGTCTCTCCTCACCTTTCTCCCTTCACCTGTTTGAATTCACCTGTCTCCCCTCACCGCTCTCTCCTCACCTGTCTCCCCTCACTTGTCTCCCCTCACCTGTGTGAACTCACCTGTCTCTCCTCACCCGTCTCCCCTCACCTCTCTCCCCTCACCTGTCTCCCCTCACCTGTCTCCCCTCACCCGTCTCCCCTGACCTGTCTCTCCTCACCAATCTC
>CM028864.1:317651-338757 GCA_016801935.1 Platichthys stellatus
CAGAGAGTCACAGCTTCAACTGATATCAGTTAAAAAGACTCTGAAGGTGTTAAAAACTAGAGTTTATCTCTGATATTCAGCAAGAATCTTTGAAATATGAAGAATTCAAAATAGCATCAATCCCCTCATTTAGCTGCAGGGGGTGCTGTTGATCAGTATCAGTGACATGTTGCTTTAATGATTCTACGTATGAAAGGTAACATGTTTTTGTCCAATAATAAAAACACAAGTGAACATACTTCGACTCTGAGGTTCTCTCCTGCAGGGTAGATTGAGTAGGGGCCGCTCTGGTGGCTATATCCGTTTTCACTGATGTGGCTGCAGTCAGTCGGATATTGGGCGACATGGCAGCTGATCAATGCTGGAGCCAAGAGGAGGAGGAGAACGACTTGAAACAGCTGGAGCAGAACAGATGTTTTCAATACTTTGACCTCTTGAGTCGTAGGGGCGTGGTCAAAGTCAAAAGAGGTGGAGCTTATCAAGATAAAGATCCACATAATTTGTGCCCAATTCAAAACCACAGCTCACAAAACTCTCGACAACAACACAACAGAAGATTACATGTTCCCTGAGTGGAGTATGACAACACGTATGACACACGCTTATAAAACATGCAAATAGCAATAGACTAGTGCGTCTGAACACTAACAGACCACGGTACAACCTGGCGGACTCTAGGAAATCAAACTCTTAACAAAGTGTCTGCCGGTGAACCTGTAGTCGCTCAGGGGGCAAGCGACTGAGCGAGAGAGAGAGAGGTTGTTTCACCTTCTGGTCTCTTTGATTCTCCAGCTTCCAGGAAACGTCCCTCACCAACTGGTTTCTGCTGAAACTGGACCAATCTGAAAATCATCAAAAACACAGTCGACCAATGAGTGAGTCACCTGTCTCCCCTCACCTGTCTCTCCTCACCTGTGTGAACTCACCTGTCTCCCCTCACCTGTGTCAACTCACCTGTTTCCCCTCACCTGTCTCTCCTCACCTGTCTCCCCTCACCTGTGTCAACTCACCTGTCTCTCCTCACCTGTGTGAAATCACCTGTCTCTCCTCACCTGTGTGAAATCACCTGTCTCTCCTCACCTGTGTGAACTCACCTCTCTCTCCTCACCTGTCTCCCCTCACCTGTGTCAACTCACCTGTTTCCCCTCACCTGTCTCTCCTCACCTGTCTCCCCTCACTTGTGTGAACTCACATGTCTACCCTCACCTGTCTCCCCTCACCTGTGTCAACTCACCTGTTTCCCCTGTCTCCCCTCACCTGTCTCTCCTCACCTGTCTCTCCTCACCTGTCTCCCCTCACCTGTCTCTCCTCACCTGTCTCCCCTCACCTGTCTCCCCTGACCTGTCTCACCTCACCTGTCTCTCCTCACCTGTCTCACCTGACCTGTCTCTCCTCACCTGTCTCCCCTCACCTGTCTCTACTCACCTGTGAGTCAAACTGAAGAGACGTCTTCACCTTCAGAGGAAACAGATAAACTGATGTTGCTCCTTCACGTCTTTTATCTGCTCACGAATCTGTGACCCCCCCCCTCAGGCTGCAGGCTGCTAGGAGCCTGGGTGTGACCCTCCACAGTCGACTCTCCCTCACTGCCAACATCACTGCAACAACATGTTCATCAGAATCAACATGAACCTGTCAGCCTGAGAACACTAATAAGCCACATCATAACCTGGTGGACGCTGAGAAGACGAAACTCGATCTCTGTAGGAAGTAAAACTTATAACATAGTTTCTGAACCATATATTAGTTTATTCTATCGCGCTCACTAGTTAAATTGTTTATTTAATAACTTGACCTCGACTCTCCCACACTGCTAACATCACTGCAACAACACGTTCAACACAATGAACAAGTGTATCTTGTGTCGGCCTCAGAACACTAATGGACCAGTAGACCTGTAGATACATGCTGCACCACATCGGGAGAATACGTCCCTTTCTGAGTGAGAAGGCAGGTTCTGGTCCAGGTTCTGGTCCAGGTTCTGGTGCAGGCTCTGGTCCAGGCTCTGGTCCCACCTAGACTTCTGCACTTCCCTCCCGGCAGGTCTACCTGCTGCTGCCAACCGACCTCTGCAGCTCATCCAGAAACCAATAGCTCCACTGGTCTTTAACCTGAGTACACTCACACTCCTCTGCTCCCTTCACTGGTTCCCAGTGGCTGCCTGCATCTGTTTCAGAACACTAGTACTTGGTACCTTGCTCTGAACGGATCGGGTCCAGTCCACATCCAGGACCTGGTCAAACCTCACACCCCAGCTCGACCAATATACTCAATATAATTTTGAGGATTTTTAGAAACAAATCAAATGAATTTAAAAAGTGGACATTGATCCTGTTTTCAGTAATCAATCAAATGTTACCCTTGTATAGTCCATATTCATAAATCACAGTTTGTCTCATAGACGTTAACGAGGGGAGACGTCCTCTGGTCTCAACCCTCAGGAGTAAAACTTCCATCAGGAGTCGATCAAACTCATCAACACAGAAATGATCTGATCACATGAACAGAAACAGGAATAAGAAACGTCTCCGTCCAAATGATCCAGTTCAGAAACCTGGCACTTCAGTGAAACCATGTTTAACCCACAATATGAGAAAAGACTAATGTAATGATGTATATTTGATATTTATATTGAACAAAGATTATACTGATACAGATCACACTAGCAGGTGTTAAAGTCTTCAAGTCTTCTTGAAAATGGATCAAATAAACTGAAAAATTAAAACTATTCAGCTGAAGACAAAAATATTGACAGCAGAGTATAATATTCTTTGATATTTATCTGCTCTATGCGGTTCAGATTTGAACATGCCTGTTGTAGGTCTGCAGATGTGAAAAGTCATGTTTTAATGTGTTGCTCTGGATCAGATTATCCAATCATTTATTTCCTAGTAAAAAAAAAAAAAAACACGTTTATTCAAGTTCTCTAAAAACAGGAATCGTTTTTCCTCCTGTTCAACCGATGATGAGACTTCGGTTGTTCTGTGTTAAACAAACGTTTTTTTCTACTAACAAATTATTTCTTTGTGTAACTGAAAACTTAAAGAAATGCATTTTCCTGAAACTCTGAAAGATCCGAGTGCATTAATCTGCTCAGAGGCCACATGTTAAAATGATTCTTTATTAAAGCGTCAACAGGAGGAACAATTAAAACATGTTCATGGATGTGTTGAGACAAAATATGAGCGGATCCTATAAAACTGTCTGTGTGACAAAGATAAAAACCAACAAAACACAAATTCAAAACACAGATATCAAAATAACTATGGACAGAAAAGTCAAACTCAGTCGTCAGAGACGTTACTCCACAGGACCACGTCTGAAGGGGGCGGGGCTTACTGTCACTGTCGAGACTTCGATCAACAAAATACATTTTAAACTGAGTTGCGTGGATGCTCAGCAGCCAATCAGTGAGCAGCACAGCTTCAATTCAAGCCTCAGTTTGACGCCGTGTGAACGTGGTCTTCAGACGTTCCTGGGCGAGCCGTGCACTCTGAACCGGTACATGCACGTGTACTCCTGGTGGCCCCAGTTGGACAGAACCTTCACCTCGATGACCTGGAACATCTGATCGTTCTCCTCCTGTTCAAACAGAACCATTAAGATACGAGCGCAGTGAAGTCACAGATCAAGTTTGACTTCATCAGCTGTTGACTCACCCGCATCACAATCTTATTTTCAACAGTCGCAAAAAGTAAAAGATTAAACAAGTTCAATTTAAAGAGTTTTAGAACAAAATAGAGTTGTTCATTTAAATACTTGAATCATCATCATTGGAAGGAAAACACCCCTTCATATTAACCCCCCCCCCAGGCTGCTAGGAACCTGGGTGTGACCCTCGACAGTCGACTCTCCCTCACTGCCAACATCACTGCAACAACACGTTCATCAGAATCAACATGGACCTGAGAACACTAATAGACCACATCATAACCTGGTGGAGGCTGAGAAGATGAAACTCGATCTCTGGAGGAAGTAAAACTCATATCAGCTGATGTTGACTCAGCTCAGCTATGTGTTTTTATACATTATGAACCAATGCTACTGTTAATGGTTCGTTGCATTAGCTACATTAGCTAACGTCTCCTCAGCTGCTTTATACAATATGAACCAATGCTAGTGACAGTTTCATAATAGTTTCATTTAAAATATGGAGAATAACTAGGAGACAATATATCCGGGAATCATAGCAGAACACGGACATGTGTGATTTCACTCATCAGATTTGAACTTGGTCAAAGATGAAGATCAGTATGAAGATGGTTGTTTCGGTGTCATGTCTTCATCACACGTGTTCAACTCCTACATAAGAATAAATATCCTGTGATCTGGATAAATGAACATGTAGCTGCTTTTTACGTATCATTAAATTATTGTCAGAACTTTGATGTTGAGAACGAGGATCAAGCCCTGACAACTATTTTCAGACTTTTCTTTCTGAGTTGAAATGCATGTTGGGTAAACAGGCGGCCGCTGCAGCCACAACTCACAGCGGTGGCGTAGGTCTGCAGAGCTTCTCCCTCCTCGTCATACGTGTACGCTCCCAGCAGCTTCCCTCCGTCCTGACGCTCGTCATCTAGACCCTGAAACAAAGGCGTTCAGTCAGACACAGGATGTCCCACAGGGCGCTGGCGATGGCGTGGACTCTTACGTAGACGCTGAAGTCTCGGGGGGCGCTGTGCAGCTCCCCACTGGGCGCCAGGGCTCTGGGGATGTGCTCCAGGGAGAAGGCGGTGGGGAGGATCCTCATGGAGAGACGGATCACCAGGAAACCGGTGGAGCCTCTGAACGCCCAGCAGTTCCCTGGATGGACGTCCGGCTACAGGAAGACAAGAAGAAGAAGAAGAAGAAAGTTGATGACGCTTGTGTAATTTAGTTTTTGCTCATGTGTAGCAGGGCTGATGAACAGATGGGGAAAGATGAACAGGGTTGGTGGGAGATGCTAAAGTAGAAAACTGACTTGAGGACAGCAGTGCGATGTGTGATTGACAGGTGGGTGATTGACAGGTGTGTGATTGATAGGTGTGTGATTGACAGGTGTGTTACCTGGATGACGGCTCGAGGAGACTGAGAGAAATACCAGAGGGGAAGTCCGAACAGACTGAGCAGCGCCGCCTTCGTCTGGAAGGTCTCCGAGCAGCGAGTGCTCAGAACACTGCCCCCTGCAGGACGGCAGACGTGTTAGTAACCTCAAGTGAATGTGGACCACATCACAGAACCAACTGGTTTTATGATTATTCGATGTGTAAAAATAGTCTGAGACGTCAGGATTGATGCGCATGTGTGGCCGGACCTTTATACCCCCGCGCCGCTCCATGACCACTACTGCACAAACACACAATCAACACATGATGGCAGCCTTCCTATTTTACCTTGATTTCTGTGCAGTGAAGTTGACTTGTCGTTTTAATTTATTCTTATTTACTAACCTGAGATTTTCTAACAATAAAGAAAAATACAACATTACGGGTCCGACAGGAGCACCGAGTGTTTCTGCTGACCTCCAGACTCCAGGGCGTAGTCGGCGAGGCCGGTCTGGTCCTGAGAAAACAGCCGCAGGGCGTTCTTCACGATCACATGGACGTCCTGGAGGAGAACACACAAAGCTTGTTTTACTTTCTAGAGCTGGGAAAATACCAGAGTAAAGTTAGCATAGGATTAACAGAGACGTGTTTGTCCAGCATCAACATGAAAATCACCGTAACAACGCAAATATGAATTATTCTCATTCCTCAGTTCTGATGCTTTAAGAAAACGAACGAGTCGAGTCTGCAGCAGCTTCGTCTGCGTCGAGTGAAGAGTCATCAGAACCGTGTGAATCAGAATCACTGATCCGAACACGACCACTTTAATAACAGTCAACGTGAGCTGAGGTTCTTCCAGGTGTATGACTCACATATGCTTTGTGTTGGCGCTAGTGACACGTGTAATGGCTTCGTGATGAGTTTCCTGGCGATTGAACAAACTTTTCCTTTCAAAGGATCTCGATCCTGAATAAAGGAACGATTTTTATTTAAACTACGTTTGAAACAGGAACCCCTCACCTCCGGTGTGACCGTGTCCCCGGTGGTTTGCAGGACGGTCTCTCTGACCTCCTCCATGCGATGCTGCACCAGCTGCAGTTTGATGTTCTGCAGGATGCTGCGCTCCAGAGACGACAGCGCCACCTGCAGGTCAGCCCTACTGACATAATGCTGGGACAGCCACTGGAGGAGCGACTCTGGGAGAGTGTCGGCGTCTCCTCCGCCCGCCACTGTCACCCGATTCCCATAAACCAGAGCCCGAACCTCCTCGCGCACCTGAGTGGAAACCTGTTCGGAGATCTGACCGGAGGAAGAGATTCAAAAAGGTTAAAGAGTCGAACCTCCCGGCTGAATACCTGTTCTCTTCTCACCGTCTGCTGGACTCCATCGAGTTGTTGGCAACGGTCCTTGAACCCAGACAGACCATCCACATCCCGCCTCACGTCCTCCAGAGACACCTCCAGCCTCGCTACCTCCGCCAGCAGGGCGTCATGGGACTGACGCTCCTCACCCGCACTGAAGGAAGATAGAAAAGAGAAACCTCTTCACTCAGTGTTTCCATCCACGTCCTCAGCTTCACGGGTCCTGGCTGTTTACCTGATGGCAGGAGGAAGTGTTGACTGTGGAGCTGACGCAGCTTCTCGCTGATCCTCCTGAAACACATCATCGTCCGGTCACTGCGTCCGAGGAGCGGTTCTCATGATGAACAGTGGAATCTGAGGTCAGACGCTCTCACCTGTGTCTGAGCCGCCAGCAGCTCCAGCTGATCCAGACGAGACGATAGACTCAGCTGCTGCATCTGCACACACAGGAAGTGAAACGCTATCCCATCATGCTCAGCGACCTGCTCTGAATCACTGAATCTACAGTTGGGACCAATGAACTTTATTATTAATAACTATGAATGAAAAGAAAACTAAATGACCACATCCTGTCCGTGCTCTCTGACCTGCTCCCTCTGCTGTCGCTCCTCCTCCAGTCGCCTCCTCAGCTCGGTCAGCTCCTGGTCGAGCCGGAGCTGCAGGTGGTCCTCGCCGCTCTGAGCAGAGAGCCGCTGCTGGAGGTCGGTGTACAGCTGGAGAACCTCCCTGTGCCTCTGCTCTGCCTGCTGCCCCGCGGCCTCCACCTGCCCCCACAGCACCGTCACACTCTGCTCCAGGCCGACCAGCCGCTCAGACTCCTCCTGTCAAACATGAAGACTGATTGAAAGAGAATGATCTGGAAGATTCTGAGGTTAATAGTTAGACATGAAACGTTCTCCCTCTACCAGCTGAACGTGGCGTCACTACCTCCTCGGCTGGTGGAGGTCGAGGATAGAGCGGCTCCTCCCCTGACCCCTCTGCAGAGTTCTCTGCTGATGGGCTCTGGGAGGACATGAAGCTGTACATGGAGGACAGAGCGGGGACGTCGGAGACCACCTTCGTCCAATCTGTGATGTCTAAAGCTGCGAGGACGGACTGTAGGCCGGCAAGGCCAAACCAACAGGGGCCTGTAGAGGGAGCCAAAGAGAAGCTCACGCTCTGAAAACTGCAATCATGACATTTATGATGAGGATGTGAAACTGACCGATGAGGAAGAGCAGCAGAGGAACAAGGATCAGGACAGATCGGGGCGAGAACCTGCAGGAGACAACGTCTGGTTAGTGAACGAACAGCTGCTGCAGTTTGAACTGAAGGAGTTAGGAGACCTGTTTGGATTTTATAATGAAGTTACTTACTGATTAATGGTTCGAAGGAGAAAAGTGTGGAGTTAATCAATTAAACAAGTTTGTTTAATTTAAAATATTTTGCTCAACTGAGATGATATTTAGATTTTTCATTTCCTTTCATTTAGACACCTCCAACTGTCTTTATTCATCTGTGGATGATCACTCTGATTTCAACTTGAGTGTGTTACTGTCAAGGATCGTTATAGCTCTGCACATTTCTGACCTTATGATATCAGACGTGTCCAGTTGTTACACAACTGTTGTTGATGACATGATGTCCCACACAACCACAGCAACAGGACAGTTAAAGAAAAAGGAAACTTGCCGTGTCAGTAGGACGGCACGGTCAGGAGCAGTCATGTGACGCCATCTTCTGCTGAGCCACCGGTGGAAGGCACCTCCTGCTTTACCTGCACGCACACACACACACACACACACACAGACAGACACACACGATCAGTGAAGATTTCAGCAGCAGGTTGAGCACGGCGGTGGAAGGTTGTCAGGTGACTGAAGCTGCTCAGATCAACTACAGACACAGGATGCAGAGAGCAGGTGAGACACCGGGCCATTTCCTGGTTCTGTAAATTAAAGACATATCTGCTGCAGAGCGAAGGACGACCAAACATTTACTCAAGAAGCAGCGACACACAGACAGACAGAGCACAGAGCTCTGACCCCAGGTCAGAGAAGAAGAATATCAATAAACCTGCAGAGCGTCCGGCGCTCCATGAAGCTGACACACACCAAACTGACCTCAGCTCTTCTTTGAGTCAAGGTGAAAGTTTGGGCCAAATTTGATGAAATTCCCTGAAGGTATTCTGAGATATCAGATATAATATGAAAACACATCACCTCTCGGCCACTGGGAGCACTGGGAGCTGCTGGTGCAGAGGAACAAGAAGATGTCTGTGCGACGTTTGAAATTCAGAGCAGATGGTTTGTACTGGGGCAGTTTGAGAGGTTGTTGGTTTCTGAATGACCTCGAGTTGTGGGTCATGGACCAGGAAGTGAAACAGTCTCTGGACTTTGATTTGATTCACAAACGCACGTTACGACAAATAAGACGAAAAAATCCAGAGGAAGAAATGATGTGAAATTAAAATATGTAACCAGAACCTGTAACAACAGCAGCGCTCCACATCAGCCCCCCCACAGAGGACGCCAGTGACGACCTCGAGGAGGAGGCGACGGCGTCCGTCTCCGGGAGCTGCGTCTCCTTACAGTCCTCACCTGTAGGTGTCAGCAGTGAGCTCAGTGCGTTTACAGACACACAAGAGGAAGAGGTCATGTGATGAAAATGTCATTCGTAAAATCAGGCTCCTCCCACAATTATGTTTTTATTCTAAATCAACCCCCTTTGACACTCAAACACACGTCACATGACCATTAACATACATGGTCATGTGACGTAAACAGGAAGTAGATGTCTCCTCTGGTTAGTAACAGAAACTCCTCTGAAGGAGGAACAGTGAAGGTGAAGTCAGAGCAGGGACCACGAGGTGGAACTGTAACTGACAGGAAGTGTAACTGAGAGGAAGTGCTAATGACAGGAAGTGTTACTGACAGGAAGTGCTAGCGACACCTTGTGTTCACCGCTGGTAGTCGAGTCATGTGACGGATGAGAACCAATCAGGAAGAGAACGTTTCATCGTTTACTAAAGTCTCCGTTTCTGTTCAGACTCAAACACCGAGTTTCAAACTGAAGCCAGATCAGCAGCATCTTTAGTGTGTATGGCAGTAACTCACACAGAGATCCTTTGGGATGTAGCGCCTCCTTCAGGCGGTTGGTCGTCTCCTTCAGCTCCATGACTCCACAGCGATCAGACCGAGCTGCAATAGAAGAAACAGTCAGAACTCACCAGGAGCTGAGGGACGATTAGTCCGTCCACTTGTGTCCTCTGAGCCGAGGACCAGCTCTGACAGCAGACACACAGATTTGCATTTTGCCAGGGAAACAGGCAAAGTGCCCGAGGTGCAGAACATTTGTTTGGGAGGAAACGAGCCGGTGAGAGAACGAGTTGACGAAAACCAACGTGAAGCTTCTGTTGATTCGTCTCTGTGGAAAAGAACTGAGGTTCTCCCTGTGGTTCTATTGTTCTCCACCTCATGCTGCCAGTAGTGAGGAGGAGCAGAACCCAGAAGTAGAAGGAGTCAGGGAGGAGGAGCAGAACCCAGAAGGAGAAGGAGTCAGGGAGGAGGAGCAGAACCCAGAAGTAGAAGGAGTCAGGGAGGAGGAGCAGAACCCAGAAGGAGAAGGAGTCAGGGAGGAGGAGCAGAACCCAGAAGGAGAAGGAGTCAGGGAGGAGGAGCAGAACCCAGAAGTAGAAGGAGTCAGGGAGGAGGAGCAGAGATCAGCGGTCTGTGTCACCACATTAAGAACATGTCCTGTTTGAGGCTCGTCCTGCTTCTGATTCCATTTCACCTGTTGTTACTTTGATTTGCACCAAATCATAGAAACTGGTTCACCACCAGTGGTTCTTCTGATGGACACGTTGATCTCTGGAGTTGAACTTTACACTGTGAACATTAACACACAGAGTTCGTTGTACCCCTCCTAAGTGAGTAAGATGAAAGGTCCACCTGCTGAGGAGATTCTCTTGAGACTGAAACAGGAAGTTAGCTGCATTATGAAGAACAAAAGGTGACAGTAAAACCAGAACATGCAGGTAAACACCACGTGTGTTTTATTTTGAAGGTGTGACGAGGGAAACCTAGTGAAAGCGACTCAGTACCTCCATGCCTGTGGTCAGAGTGTGTGAGGCGCTGACACACCTGCCAGGTGAGCGTGAGCACAGAGCTGCAGCCGCCTGCTGCTCTCCTCACACTCACCACTGACAGGTCCAGCCACATCTGCAGCACATCTGGAAGAACCAAACCACAGAGTCACACTGAGGCCACGGCCAAATGGGATTCAGGAGGAAGTGATTGAAACACAGATTTAGACAGGAAGTGTCGACCAGCAGCGGGGGAGAGGATAAAAAACAGGTGATTATTGATGTCAGCAGGAAACGAGGTTAACTTCAGGATGTTTATTCAACACAGTCGTTAAATCCAGATGGACGTTTTGTGGTGGAGCTGCGAGGAGTCAGTCACGTGATCTACCTGTCATGTGGTGGCGTCTCTGCAGCGACAGGACACTACAAATCAGAGTGAGCAAGGAGATGACACAGGCCGCCGCCCTCCTGCTCACATTCACACCTGCATCCAACATGGATGACAAAACACCTGCTGAAACAAACGCATGTTAACGGCTGATCAGCTGACCGGCCCCGGCCCACCTGACCAGGGTCACCTGGGAGCAGCAGGAAACATTCAAACCAGTTCAGGAAACAGAAACTTTTACCAGAGACGTTTTCTGACCCCATGAGAAACCAGCAGGTCCTCCCTCACCTGTTCTCCTCCTGCGGCTCCGCTCTCGGCTGTAGACGATGGAGGTCTCCAGTTCTCTCTCCCTTGACGGCGAGGAGGAGGAGGTGGTGTATTTGGAGGAGGAGCTGCGCGTGGTGACGGACTCCATCTGGTCCAGATGCAGCTCACAGTCCTTGCAGTAAACCCTGCCGAGCGTCTGCCCCGTGTGTTTGACACAGAAGCTGTCTGAGCCAATCAGAGTGCGGTTTGCCAGGACAGTATTCTGCTCTACGATGGTGCTTTCTGTCACAAAGAATTATGAAACAAGACAAAGAAAGAAAATATTCACTTTATATCATGTTTGTTTCACATCACTGGAGATTTCATTTAATGAAACTGACCTTTAGGATCCACGTCATGGTCCAAACCTGAAACATCCGAGGTGGAAGATCACCAGCGTTAAAATTGTAATTATATTTAAAACACTCATTTCCAGTCTCTGCACGCGGAGGACGAATCAGCATTTTTACCCCAGAGGCTGTCGACCAGCGTGGCGTCCTGGATGGACGACTCGTCCAGCAGCGAGGACAGCAGGGACGTGTCTGAGGTCACGCTGTGGACGCTGCTGCTGTGGAGCGAGCGGCCGGACAGTTTACGAGGAGACGGGACGAGGAGAGACTCCGAGCAGGAGACAGAGTGATGCTGGGAACGCCGAGGCTTCAGGGACCTGACGGAGGACGGACAGAGAGAACCAATGAGAACAACAAGGAGCCAAATGAAAATGACAATAAGGAGGAGAGGATAAGAGTATGATAGTGGGAGGAAGAAGAGGAGAGATGGAGAACAAGAAGCAGAGGGAGAGAAGGAGGAGAACAACAGGAAAAGAACACTTTTATTTTCACTCACCTGCTGCTCCTCCAGCTGCCTCCTCCTGCGCTGTAGGAGGCGCTGCTGAGCGGCAGACTGTGATCCAACAGACCGGTATCGAGCCGCAGACTGAGTCTGGACATGGTCCTGGTCTGGAGGGAGGAGGAGACCTGCGGCTCCGAGTCCGACGACAAGTAGCTGGAGCTGGAGGAGAAATGAATCTAAATTATTAAAATCCAATATCTACCAGGTATTCGGACGATATATGAAAATATATTAAAACGAGCTAATGTCTTTTAAAGAAAAATAATTAATTGTCAACACTGTCATCAGTTCTTTTTTTCTTTTTCATCTGAAATTGACAGAAAATAAAACGACAGTTGACAAACAGAAGGAAGCAGTAAAGCTCAGCTCCTCGGGTTTGATCAACTGATCAGACTCAGCGTATTTACACCATCATGATAAAAACACAGGAAGCAGCAGAGTGGAACAGGACACACACAGATCAGTCCAGCCCCAACTCTGCAGGTACAGGTCCTCGTCACAGGAAACAGACACACACATCACTGACACACAAACACAGACACACAGCTTTGTAGCAGCACGGTTCGAGTTCACCTTAAACCTGATTAGACGGCCACACACAGCACTTCCTGTTTGAGCAGTGGGTCAGAGAGCTGCTTAGATCCCGCCCCCCCCACACCTTCTTCACCAGGAGTTTTTTCATGGCACTGATTTTATAGCAACTGAATTTTATAAATACCTTTTTTAAATTGTAGCCGACTTTTGTGATGTGTCATTATGACTCAGACTAATTAAAAAAGGTGATAAATTTCTGACTCGCTGATCAGATGAAACTGACGGAGACACAGAGGACACCAGCAGGACAGGAACTCACCACCAGCTGCAGGTGGGGACAGAAGTCTGAAGGGTTCACAGCAGATTACCCAGCATCCCTCACTGCCAGACAATTAGAGACTTTCTGATCACTTCCCTGTTGTGTTTTTTAATAAAGAACAATGAACTAATATGTATATAAACATACATATATACATACAATGAACTATATATATATAGTTGTATAAAATAAATTCAGAGGTCGATATTGTTCAGGTACAAAATGATTGTTCAGTTTCTAACACCTTACATTTATGGATAAACAGAAGAAAACATCTGAATTCTCAAGTTTCCAGTTTATTCCTCTAAGTTTGAAGAGTTTTATTGTGAAGCTTCTTCCTGTTTGTTGGAGACTTGAACTTCATCAAATCAACACTTTAACTTTAATAGATTTTAATGTTTGTTCACCACGTGTCTCCTTCAGCTGATCGGCTCCCAGCCAATCAGCGTGGAGCTCAGACAGATGACGTCGAGGAGGACCAATGTAAATGCACGAAGGGCGGGGCCCCGCGAAAACATGAAGTGTTGACTTGCTAACGTTAGCATTAGCATTAGCTGTCACACACACAAATAAACACAGAGACAACACGCAAAGATAGACAGAGAGACAACACGCGCACACGCAGGCACAACCCCATACAGAGACACACACACAAACACAGAGACACACACACACACACTCACACAAACACAGAGACAACACGCACACGAGACAACACGCACAGGTAGATAGACACAAACACACACGCGCGCTCACACACACACGCACACACTCACCGCACCAGAACACCTCACGCGCTGCTCCCGCCCTTTGAGCCGTGAGGCAAACGACAGCTTCCGGTTTGTTTTAACGTTGTTTTCGTTAGATCCGTTTCACTTGGTTGTTTTTTTCTTACTCACGTAAAAGTCTTTATTGTCAATGTTTTGAATCCATTTTACGTCACCTGACAAACTAACGTCAAACTAACGACAAGCTCACGTGTAAACCACAGCAGCTGTTTATATACACGGCGCTGAGCAGCGGCCCCGTGTGGCGGGAGGAGTAAACCACATATACAAAGATCCTATCCTGGTAGAGATGGTTCACTCCATCCATTGGTTGTTACATTATAACTCACCATGATCCGAACATGCGTCACGTCTGTAGCATATGAACATGTCGCTCAGTTTATTTAAGTTGTATGTTTGTTTCTCAGTAAAAACTGAACCCGGAAGTGATACATGTAATTTGCCGTGAACCGGAAGTAGACACAGCTTGAACGTGCTTCAGTAACGTGTTTGTGGAGAGACAGAGAAAAGGTCAGTTTCATGTTTCTGTTTGAATTCTTCTCTAAAGTTTCTGTTTTGACGCGTTTCACACGTTTTATTTTAGTTTAACGTTCACGTGTTGACGTCACTCACGTTGAACTCGATCATCTCGAGTCTCGAGCCCTGAGTTCAAACCGGGTTCCGGTGACCAGGCTTCATGAAGCGATCCTCGATCCAAACACCACGTGTCCTGCTTCATCAGGAACAACTCCCTCCTCACTGAAGTTATCAGATCGGGGATCAGTGAGCAGATGGTTCAGATCCAGTAACTCCATGTGTTAATGGATCCCTCGTGTGTCTGAAGGACTCGTGGTTGTTGTTGAGCAGTTTCCTGAAGTTAGTAACTAGTCGGTGCTGATCACTCTGAAGATCACTGGGTCGAAAGAAACCAGAGCGACGAGCAGCTGTGATCGTTTGATTCATATTCTTTATTTTTTAAAGAAGAGTTAACAAGTCTCACGTTTGTAAAACATATTAAAAGATCAAATAATGACACTATACTTGACTATTGATAGAAAGAACGTTCTATGGACCCTTTCCTCAACATGTCTGCTCAGTTGATTAAGGTCTGTGTCTCCTCAGGTTCAGACTCTGTCACCATGACGTCACTGGCCCACCAGCTGAGGCGCCTGGCGCTGCCGCAGAGCGACCCCGGCCTGCTGACCCGGGCAGAGGTCGCCTCGCTGCTCTTCGACCCCAAAGATGCTGCGTCCATGGACAAAACCAACTTCTACGCCCTGGGTGAGTCCCGTCCACCACTTCCTGGTTTCCGACCTGCAGTTTATCAGACCACCGGCCGTTAACCCCCCTCCCCCTCGTCCTCCCCCATCCAGGCTGCACAGGGCTGGAGGAGCTGCTGGGAATCGAACCGGTGTTTCTGGAGTTCCAGGACACTCTGTTCAGCCGGGCCTCTCTGACGCTGGAGCGCAGTGTCCAGTCCAAAGAGGTCAACGAGAAGCTGGACGCCGGCATCTCGCTCTTCCTCACCCGCCTCTCTCCGTACTTCCTCCTGAAACCAGCTCACAAGTGCATCGAGTGGCTCGTTCACCGGTACGCTGCCTGGCCACGGCCCGTTCCCCCCCGACTGTGTTCATGTCACCACAGAATAAAACTGTTCAAACAATTCAATCATTAGTTTTATTGATAAAATGACAAGAACAATTCATCAATTGTCAGAAACCGTGTTTCTTTCCTTCTGTCAGTCGCCTCTTGTTTGACTTCCTGTTGTGTTGTGTTGTGTTGTGTTGTGTTGCAGCTTCCACGTCCACCTGTACAACGCAGACAGCCTGCTGGCGTGTGCGCTGCCGTACCACGACACCAACGTGTTTGTCAGAGTCCTGCAGCTGCTCAGGATCAGAGACGCCACCAACCGATGGAACTGGCTGCACTGCCTGCAGGTCTGACCCCTGACCCCTGACCTCTGACCTCTGACCTCACAACCGGCTACACAGGGTCGCACTGCTTTGAACCCTCTTTGCTTCCTCTTGTTTTCATAGAAACCAGGCGTGCCCCTGTCCAGAGGAGCTCTGATCACCCACTGCTACACAGACCTGAGCTTCATGGACTTCATCTGCAGCATGGTCACCAGGTCCATCCAGGTAACTGTCATCTTCTGTCAGGGCTGAGGGGGGCAGTAGAGAGACCGCCGCTCCGTGCTGTAGCTGAGACTCTTCTTCTCCTCCTCCATCTTCTCAGGCGTACTCGGGTCACTCTGGAAGCTGCTCTCAGCTCAGAGTGATCTTCTCCTTCTACGCGTCCACCATCGTCCCCACGCTGGACGCCGTGGACAACGTGTCGGACACCATCATCTCCAAACTGCTGCCCTACGTTCAGAGGGTGAGTGACAGAGGCAATCAGTCAGTCAGTTACTGGTCAGTGATCGATCAGTTACTGGTCAGTGATCGGTCAGGAAAGGTTCTTATGAGGATCTGGAGCTGAGACCTTTCCCACGAGACTCCGCCCCCTCATGTCTTCTTCTTCTCTCCAGGGTCTGAAGTCGCCGCTGAGCGACTACAAAGCCGCCTCCTACATGATCGTGTGCCAGCTGGCAGTGAAGGTGGTGATGGAGGCGAGTCTGGTGGACAGCCTCGCCGTGCACATCAGCAAGTCGCTGGTCAAAGAGCCGGTCCTGGCTCGAGAAGGTCTGGGCTGCCTCATCGTGCTGCTGCAGAACCAGAAGGAGGGCGCCGCCGGGCCCAGGTGGGGATCAGATCCCGAGGAGGATCCTCCACGTGGAGGTTCAGGGTTTATAAGACGTAGAATAGACATGTGACTCACCTGTGTCTTCTCGTGTCCTCAGAGCTTTCACCCGCCTCTGCTCGATGCCGTCCCTGGCGTCCACCCTGCAGGTCATGGCGGCGGTTCACGATGTCAGTCCACTGCTGCGTCAGCTGCTTCCTCACCTGATCCACCACATGTTCAGCTCAGGTGAGAACAGGAACCCCCGGACAGGAGGGTGGTGTCACCGGACAGGAGGGTGGTGTCAGAGCAGAGCTGATGTTGTGTCTTCTGGTTCCAGGTGAAGCGGAGACGGAGCAGCTCAGCGTCCTGGAGTCCGTCCTGGAGTCTGTCCCTCTCAGCAGAGGCCTGGATCAAACTGTGGCTCGGTAAACTCACACTAACACACACAGACACACACAGACACACACGTCACATGACCGCTCACCAGCACTGGTCACGTGACGTAAACAGGAAGTAGATAGAAGAACTCATCTTCACTGAAGGCAGCAAATACAAACCTGGAGATGTGAGATTCTCAAAACGTCTTAGGATGTCAAACTGGAGCTGCTGTGGGAACCAGTGGTTCCAGTGGTTCCCACAGCAGCTGTGAGGCTCCAGTGGGTCGAGGAGATGTTCGCTGCTGACGCCTGTTTCTTTGTTCCTGCTGCAGTTTGCTGCTGGACGAGTATCTGACTCAGACCGAGCTCTCTGCTGAGAACCTCTGTGCCCTGGACCAGCGGCTGCTGCCTCTGGTCCGACTGTTCGAGTCCAGGTATTAAAACTTCTTTATTTACATCAGGACCTGTGAAGCCTCCAGTCAATACTTCAGTTCAGTTTGTTAAAGTTGATCATTGATCAGCTCCTGCAGCTTGTGGTCTCAGCTCACTGGACCTCGTCTCTCCTCCATCAGATACTGTGGCGCTCTGGACGGCGTCCTCTCGGGTCACGTGACCGACCTCAGCAGCCCTGAGCAGAAGCATCTTTTCCACCAGTTCATTTCCCTCTCACTGAGCAGTGGGAAGTACCAGGTACACGACTCATGAGGAACTGGGATCTTCGTGTATCTGTCACACTTCAGAAGTGGATCCGATTGGTTCGGTTCCTTCAGCGTTTGTTTGTTCTTGTTTCCCTCTTCAGATTTTGGGCGACTCGGACACGTCGCTGCTCCTGAGTCTGAAGCACCCGGTGCCTTCGGTCAGAGTCTCTGCTGTGGAGCACCTGATGAGCATCATCACCTCGGGACAGGTAGGTTCCTCTCCTGTGGGAGCTCATCACCGGAGATTCAGCTGCTTTTATTCTGAAAGTCCTGTGTCCTCTCTGCAGCAGAAGAGTCTGGACGAAGACTTCCTGAAAGACGCCGTGATGGACCGTGTGATGGACGACGTCCCCGAGGTGGTGGCGGCTGCTCTGAAGGTCCTGGAGGTCAGTGAGAAGATGAACGAGGCCACGGACGCTGCAGCTTTAAATCAAACACGCACCAAGTTGTGTTTCATTGTCGTTGCAGGTTTTGTTGGATGTTCTGGATCCTGAAGAAACGTTGTCATGTTTAATGTCACTGATGCTCAGAGTGGACCTGTGTGTGTCCGAGCACTGGTCAGTGACACACACCTTCCTATGTGATGATCACATGTTGTATGGATGACTGAAGTCAGCATTGATCCGTGTTAGTGACGTTTTCTTTTCTTCAGGCTGCCAGTGCTGACAGAGGCGGTGCGTTTACTGTCCGACCCGCGGCTGGGAAAGGGCGACGTCGAGTGGCTGCAGAGAACCGGCTGGAGGCTGCTGCCCTTCCTGGTGGTCACCGGGGCCCGGCCCGACTCCGCCCAGCTCAGCCTCGCCTCCTCCGTGGCCCGGTCCTCCGTCCTCGCCCAACACCCGCTCACCTTCAACTGGGCTGAAGGTGAGACTTGGATTTGAATTAAATATCCATTTGGATTCTTTTTTATTATTATTATAAGTTTTTCTGTCAAATTACCTCTTACCTTTCTGAATGAGCGTGAAGAGACTTTCAGAATAAGAGCAGCACTGGGACAGTTCCAGTGACGCTGTTTGTTCTGTGCTCACAGAGATGGACGAGGCGACCAAGAGAAGCTCTGAACACGGATTCGTGGGTTTGGTCAACCAGCGCCTCATCTCCACGCTGACCAAGAACCTGGCCAACATGGAGCACTTCTCCAAACGAGACGCTGTGAGTTCCTGTTTCAGGTTCGACTGTTTGAACTGACCAATCCTGAGTCAGTGTCAGCTGTCAATCACCACGTCTCATCAATGACTAATCAAACCTAACTGATCAGAACGACCTGAACTGACAGAAACCATCTTTACAAACATTTATCTAACGTCTGTTTTGATTTGTAAGTTTGGTCCATGTCCCACCTGCTAACGTGGAGGAGGTTGATTACCTGATCTGCAGGCAGCCACCAGGGGGAGAGCTGGGACTGGTCATTTCGTCACAGTGTGTTTTCTTCTTCAGTTGGAGAAGTTGGTTTCTCTGGTGGAGCAGCAGTGGAGCTCCGGCCTCAGAGAGAGGACGTCCTTCCTGGTTCTGACCCGGACCCTGCTGCTCGGCCTGGGGGAGCTGAGCGAGACGCAGCACCTGCTCACCGCCCAGAGGGTCTTCACGCTGCTGGAGCGCCCCCTGCTGGAGCTCATTGCCGGAGACGATGACGTCCAGGTCGGTGAACTTCATGTCAACAAAAAGTTTATCAATCAGTCTTAGGTTTACATCTATTTTTTCTAAACTAAAGAACATTTTTCTCTGCCGTCCCCATGTTGGATTTTGTTTGTGTGGAACCAGGAGGCGAGTGGCCCGGTGTCCGCCCCCCCCTCGTTCCCCGAGGCGCTGACCTTGTACCTGAGCAGGTGTGAGCAGCGGCCGGGGGGTCGGCTCGCTGCAGAGCTCGGCCTCGTCCTCTTCTCTCTGCTGCGGGACTTCATCTCCACTCTCAAGTGTGACGACGCCTCCTTCAAAGGTAACACACGTCCCACGAGTCGCAGTCTCCACTCAGAAGGAAAGACCGAGCTCACAGACCTCCTGTCTGCAGGTGAGGTCTGGTGGAACCCGGAGAAGATGGACACCAACACCTGCTGCTACCTGGGATTGATCTGCCGTCTCTTCAGTGTGGTCATCAGCGGCGCCGGAGACGGGCCGACAGCCGGGAGCTTCAGGGACATGATGAAGCTCCTCGTCCAGGTACAGAGACGAAGCACGTTCCTACACGTGTGTGTGTGTTTAGATTGAAGAGCAGACATGTGTGTGTGTGTTTAGATTGAAGAGCAGACATGTGGACGACCACGTGACGCTTCTCGTGTCTTAGGTTCACGTGCCGGAGCCTCTGATGCTCTTCAGGTTCCTGTGCATGGTGTGGGGATACGGCAGTAACCACGGGGACCAGCTGGACCTGAAGGTGGACGCTGTCCTTCAGACTCGAGCTCTGTACCTGGGCCGAGCGGTGCTGAGCGTCCAGCCCACCACCGTGCTGCAGGAGCTGGTGGCGCCGAACTCCCCCGGTGAGGGAGCGGCTTTAAGAAATGAGTTACATCCGTCAGTCTGTGGTGTAGAAACTAAACCTGTGTGTGTGTGTGTGTGTGTGTGTGTGTGTGTGTGTGTGTGTGTGTGTGTGTGTGTGTGTGTGTGTGTGTGTGTGTGTGTGTGTGTGTGTGTGTGTGTGTGTGTCAGTGGTCCCGTCCCTGCTGTGTTGTCTCACCTCTCCGGTCCGTGAGGTGCGGAGGGTGGCACTCGGCGCCCTGCAGAGCCTATCAGGAGCTGACTCTCCCTTCCAGCCAATCACAGAGAAGCTGCTGAAGACGTCGGAGGAGATTGTCGCTGACCCCGCCTACTTGAGCTTGGTGAGAAAAATTCAAACAGAAAATAAAGAAAACTTTCAAATATAGAACATTTTAATAAACCTTTGATCTTCTCTCAGTTCAGTTTAAAGAAGAGAAGTGATCAGTAGATTAAAGTGTTTGTTCAGTGTGTTGGTGCGACTGCGTGTTGATTGGACGTCAGCCTCAGTGACCGTGTGTTTGATCCCTGCAGGCGCTCGGCGTTCTTCACGAGGACAGCTTGTCGTGCAGCGTGCAGCAGCAGCAGGCGTCCATGCAGCAGCTGCTGCTGAGCGTTCAGACGCCATGTTGTCCCTCGTACAGCGCCGCCGTCCTGCTGAGAGCGCTGAGTCATGTTAACGGACAGGTGAGGGCCTGTACAGCTAAAATGAACCTGTCCCTTTAGAGAGCTCTACCATTAACACCTGCCCCCCCCCAGCCGGTCCTGTCCAGCCTGCTTCCTGTCCTCGACCGGCTGCTGGAGCAGAGCGGCCCCGACACGCCCAGCCTGCTGCGGGACGAGGCCACGCTCATCCAGCTCATCCTGGGGAAGTACAACGAGGCGTCCGCCGCCATGTTGCCTGAGGACCAGACCTGTCTGGATCTGTTCATCAGAGCTCTGAAGACGTCCACACAGCCGCACCCGGACATCGCCAGCTGCCAGATCAGCGCTCTGGAACAGGTCAGCAGCTGGAGATCTAATCTGAGTCCAACCAGGTTCAGCTACACGGTTTAGAACCAAGTGGCAGGTCCAGGTTCAACCGGGGTTAACTGATTATAACAGGGTTAGATCAACTGGAGAAGTTTCATCATGAAAGAACAGAAGAGAAGAAAGGTGTTCATTCTCCTCCTCCTCCTCCTCCTCCTCTTCATTCTCCTCCTCCTCCTCCTCCTCCTCCTCCTCCTC
>CM028864.1:338778-349863 GCA_016801935.1 Platichthys stellatus
CCTCCTCCTCCTCCTCCTCCTCCTCCTCCTCCTCCTCCTCCTCCTCAGATAACGAAGTCCTTCTTCTTGGCCCTTGGAGAAGAGAAGGTGCAGCAAAAGCTCTTGACGGTGATATTCGACGTGTTGCTGGAGAGCAAGAGCCCCCTGGTGGCCAACACTGTCAGCAGCATATTTAAAGGGGTAAGGACCTCGGCTATTTATCAGACAAAGGATGAATAATGAAAATAATAATGATTTACTAATGAGTTTATGATAATGTCCTGTTTCCTCAGCTCGCAGTGGACAGTCAGCTCATAGCCAATGAGCTGTCTCCACCAGAGAAGCCCAGAGTCAGTGTGACGGTGCAGCAGACCCGAAGGAGCAAAATGAGTCTGAGGCGAGTTGAGTGTTTTCACAGCCTCCTGCTGTCGGAGCTCTCACGTCTGATTCTCTCCTCAGACCCTGAACGTGTCGTGGCCTTTGAGTTGACCTCATTTTCAGGTTCTGATGTTCCAGACGAGTAACAGTGGTTCTGTTTGTCAGGAAACCTCAGGAGAGCAGCGAGGGGTGTCCAGAGGGGGGCGCTGTGCCGTGGCAGAGAGTCACGCTGATCCTAGAGCTGCTGCAGCACAAGAAGAAGCTGAAGCGAGCCCAGGCGCTGGTGCCGGTTCTGTTCTCTCTGCTCTCACGGTGCGGCCGGCCGCTGGCTTCTCAGTTTGACCAGGCGAGGGCGCCACTGGGCTGACGTTTGTGCTCTTTCCTCAGGAGTCTGGAGCCGTGTTCAGGAGGTCACGCCAACATGGAGTACACCAAGCAGCTGCTGCTCAGCTGTCTGCTCAACATGTCCCACAAGCTGTCTCCTGATGGACGACCGCTGGGGCCTGGTACGTCAGCTCGCCACACCTCAGTTATCACAGTTCAAGGTCTCCTGTCTGAGTCTCGTGTCTGCTCGCTCTCTGCAGACGTCCTGGAGGAGGATAAGTTCAGCGTGGAGCTGGTGGTTCAGTGCATCAGAACGTCCGACATGCCGCAGACGCACCACCACGCTCTGCTGCTGCTGGGCGCCGCCGCCACCATCTTCCCCGTGAGTCGTCCTCTCAACAGACTCGTCTGCAGGAATCAGATCATCATGTTCTGTTCCTCTCCGTGTTCCTGTCGATCGGTTCTACCAACAAACATGACGGGAACTTTCTCCTCTCATGTTAAAGAAGAGGCTGTAGATGAGATCTCAGTTTGTGTCTAAACAGTTTCTCATGTTTCTCCTCATCTCCTCGTCCTGCAGGAGAAGGTCCTTCACAACATCATGCCCATCTTCACCTTCATGGGAGCGAACATCATGCGTCTGGACGACGCCTACAGCTTCAGGGTCATCGACAAGACGGTTCAGATGGTGATCCCGGCGCTCATCAAGGTGAGAGGGCGCTGAAACCTTCGGCTCCGACAGGGAGACGCCATCATCATCAATTCACAACTGTCCCCCCCCCCCCCCCCCCCCCCCCCCCCCCCCCCCCCCCCCCCCCCCTCAGGCTCACCAGCTCTCTGACGACCAGTCGTCGGCTCACGTGCACGCCGTGGTGGCGAGGATCATGCACGTGTTTGCCGACGCGCTGCCTCACGTGCCCGACCACCGGCGGCTCCCCGTCCTTGTCCAGCTGATCACCACGCTGGGCCCCCCCCGCTTCCTCTGGGTCCTGATGCTCCTCCTCTTCAAGCTGCACGCCGAGCAGACCGCCAGCTCCGTGAGCGAGAAGGTGAGACTGAGTGGTGACTCCCGAGACTCCCCTGTCTGCAGCGACACACCTAACCAGTGTCTGTGTGTGTGTCTGTGTGTGTGTGTGTGTGTGTGTGTGTGTAGGAGGCGTCTCTGGACAGGGACGTAGATTTCTGGATTTCTCTGTGCTGTCAGTTCGAGGTGAGCGAGCAGCTCGTCTCTCTCATCAACATCCTGAACTTCCTGCAGCAGCTGCCCAACGAGAAGGACGACGGTGAGAAAAACCAAATGATCCGAGTTTCTCTCCTCCGGCCGGAGCTCGTCTCAGTCTGAGCTTTGACTCTTTGTCCTGCAGCTCCAGTGAAGCGCAGAGGAGCCAAGAAGCCGGAGGAGGACGAGGAGAAGGTGGAGGAGCTGATCTTCAGTGTGGACACTCACAGCAGCAAAGAGCTGAGACACTTCAAGTTCCTCTGCGTCTCCTTCATGGCTCAGCTGCTCGGCTCCAGCAGCTTCGTGGGGAAGGTGAGCCGCGTTCCAATCTTAGGAACAGTTTGTTTACATGTAAACAAACTGAGAACTTTGATCCAATATGAAATCCCTTCTGCCGGCTGGTCCTCCAGGTGGCTGAAGGCGCTGACGTGGTGGACGAGTCTCTTCAGCAGCTGCAGCAGAGGTGAGTCCGGATTCGCTCTCACAGGAAACAGAGAGATTGAGTTGTTCATGTGACGCTGACAGCTTCCTGTTGGGTCCAGGCTGCTGGAGGAGAACCTGCGCTTCATCCACAGCGTCGCTCGCTGCGTCGAGGAGAACGCCGCCAAGCCCACCGCCAAGTTCTGGAGAGTTCTGCTCAACAAGAGCTACGACGTCCTGGACAAGGTTCGACCCGTCTCCCCTGACAGGAGCCTGATTGACAGCTTGTAGTTTATGAACCAAACCACTGATTCATTCAATAATGACGTTTGATCTCAAACTCACAAGCACGTTTTCACCTTGTCTCCGGTTTCCAGGTGAACGCTCTGCTGCCCACAGACACCTTCATCGCGGTGATGAGGGGGCTGATGGGAAATCAGCTGGTGTCCGTCAGGAGGAAGGCCATGGAGCTGCTGAACAACAAACTGCAGCACCGGACCCGGTGGGACGTGCAGCAGGTAACACACACACACACGTGCACACAGACACACACACGTGCACACACACAAACACACACATGTGCACTCAACCTAAACCTAACTTTGTTTACATTGTACTTGTGATAAAGTGAAGAAATTACATCAGACAAATGAAATCAACAATCAATAAATAAATAATATTAAATCACGTAGTTAAGATTTAAATAAAACTTTAATAACATGAGATTCTTTAATTTAATGTTTCAAGAACCACTGAATACAATCAGGTTCAGATTTATCTCAAGCAGATGTTTTGCTCATGAACTGATAAGTGAGACCTGCTAATTGAAGTGATCAGTTGAAGATCAGGTCCATTGATCTTCTTCCTCATTCCGGTTCCAGGTCAACATGTTCCTGCAGCTGATCGGAGACCTGCTGAGCATCGTGGGTAAGAGTCACAGTCAGGTGACGGAGGAGGCGGAGCACGGCATCAACCGACAGACGGCGCTCTACAGCCTCAAACTGCTCTGTCGCACGTTTGGCTCCGGCCACCAGGAGGCGTTCGTCCCCGTCCTGCAGCAGACGGTGGAGATGGTGTCTTCAGCAGAGGAGGAGAAGAACGTGATGGGCAGCGCTCTGCTCTGCATCGCAGAGGTGGTCAGCACGCTGAAGGCCCGCGCCATCCCTCAGCTGCCCAGGTCCGTGAGGACGGGGAGGAGGCATGTAGCAGCCACAGGTGTGAGAGAGACGCATTACAACTGTCTGTGTGTGTCTGTGTGTGTCTGTGTGTAGGTTGATGCCTGCAGTGCTGCACACGCTGGCTAACAGGAAGGAGCTGCTGACCAATGAGATCTACCTGCTGAGCGCCGTCACCGCCCTCCAGAGGGTCACCGAGGCACTGCCCCACTTCATCAGCCCCTACCTGCAGGACATCACGTCCCAGGTGAGGAGACTGAGGTGACCCGGGTCTGAACCTGGTCTGACTCTGGGACTGACTCTGGTCGTACTCTGGTCTGACCCTGGTCTGAACCTGGTCTGACTCTGGTCTGACTCTGGTCTGACTCTGGTCGTACTCTGGTCTGACCCTGGTCTGAACCTGGTCTGACTCTGGTCGTACTCTGGTCTGACCCTGGTCTGAACCTGGTCTGAACCTGGTCTGACTCTGGTCTGAACCTGGTCTGACTCTGGTCTTACTCTGGTCTGACTCTGGTCTGACCCTGGTCTGAACCTGGTCTGACTCTGGTCTGACTCTGGTCGTACTCTGGTCTGACCCTGGTCTGAACCTGGTCTGACTCTGGTCTGAACCTGGTCTGACTCTGGTCTTACTCTGGTCTGACTCTGGTCTGACTCTGGCCTGACCCGGGTCTGACTCTGGTCTGACTCTGGTCTGACTCGGTCCTGACTCTGGTCTGACTCAGTCCTGACCCTGGTCTGACGCTGGTCGTACTCTGGTCTGACCCTGGTCTGAACCTGGTCTGACTCTGGTCTGACTCTGGTCTGACTCTGGTCTGACCCGGGTCTGACCCTGGTCTGACCCTGGTCTGACCCGGGTCTGACTCGGGTCTGACTCGGTCCTGACCCTGGTCTGAACCTGGTCTGACCCTGGGACTGACCCTGGGACTGACCCTGGACAGACCCTGGTCTGACCCGGGTCTGAACCTGGTCTGACTCTGGTCTGACCCTGTTCTGACTCCGGTCTGACTCTGGTCGTACTCGGTTCTGAACCTGGTCTGACCCTGGTCTGCCCCGGGTCTGACTCTGGTCATACTCTGGTCTGACCCTGGTCTGAACCTGGTCTGACTCTGGTCTGACTCTGGTCTGACTCGGGCCTGACTCGGTCCTGACCCTGGTCTGACCCTGGTCTGACTCTGGTCTGACTCTGGTCTGACTCTGGTCGTACTCTGGTCTGACCCTGGTCTGAACCTGGTCTGACTCTGGTCTGACTCTGGTCTGACTCGGGCCTGACTCGGTCCTGACCCTGGTCTGACTCTGGTCTGACTCGGGTCTGACTCGGTCCTGACCCTGGTCTGACTCTGGTCTGACTCGGGTCTGACTCGGTCCTGACCCTGGTCTGACTCTGGTCTGACTCGGGTCTGACTCGGTCCTGACCCTGGTCTGACTCTGGTCTGACTCGGGTCTGACTCGGTCCTGACCCTGGTCTGACTCTGGTCTGACTCGGGTCTGACTCGGTCCTGACCCTGGTCTGACTCTGGTCTGACTCGGGTCTGACTCGGTCCTGACCCTGGTCTGACTCTGGTCTGACTCGGGTCTGACTCGGTCCTGACCCTGGTCTGACTCTGGTCTGACTCGGGTCTGACTCGGTCCTGACCCTGGTCTGACTCTGGTCTGACTCGGGTCTGACTCGGTCCTGACCCTGGTCTGACTCTGGTCTGACTCGGGTCTGACTCGGTCCTGACCCTGGTCTGACTCTGGTCTGACTCGGGTCTGACTCGGTCCTGACCCTGGTCTGACTCTGGTCTGACTCGGGTCTGACTCGGTCCTGACCCTGGTCTGACTCTGGTCTGACTCGGGTCTGACTCGGTCCTGACCCTGGTCTGACCCTGGTCTGACTCTGGTCTGACTCTGGTCTGACTCTGGTCTGACCCTGGGACTGACCCTGGGACTGACCCGGGTCTGACTCTGGTCGTACTCGGTTCTGACTCGGTCCTGACCGTGGTCTGACCCTGGTCTGACTCTGGTCTGACTCTGGTCTGACTCGGGCCTGACTCGGTCCTGACCCTGGTCTGACCCGGGTCTGACTCTGGTCTGACTCTGGTCTGACTCTGGTCTGACTCGGGCCTGACTCGGTCCTGACCCTGGTCTGACCCGGGTCTGACTCTGGTCTGACTCTGGTCTGACCCTGGTCTGAACCTGGTCTGACTCGGTTCTGACTCGGTCCTGACCCTGGTCTGACCCGGGTCTGACTCTGGTCAGACTCTGGTTCCTGCTCCTCCTCCTCATCACATGAACTCTCTGTTTCTGCAGGTGTGTCGTCTGACTCGTCTGGTGGACTCGTCTTCTTCGTCCTCGTCTTCGTCCGTCCAGCTCTCGGTGCGTCTCTCGTCCCTCAGGACCATCCTGGCCACCCAGCTGCCCCCCAGGGTCCTGCTGCCCAACCTGTCCAGCTGCTACAGCTCCATGGTCGTCGATAAGAAGGTCAGAACGTTCTTCTCCTTTGAGCTCTGATCTCCAACAGAGGATTTACCTCAGGGTTCTGACCTCTGACCTCTGTGCGTTCTCCTGCAGGCTCACCTGGGGGCGCTGCTGAGCATCCTGAAGGAACACATCACTCACATGGAGAAAGATCAGCTGAGCTCCCACCAATCAGAACTCACCACCTTCTTCCTCACGGCCCTCGACTTCCGCAACGAACACTGTCAGGTCAGTTTGTGTCCAGTGTGACACTTTGACAGGAAGTGACATCTGACGAGCTGAAGCACTTCCTGTTCCTCTGTCAATGTCATGACTCGAGTGAACCCGGGTCAGGACCCTTCATCACGAACCTTCTCCTCCTCAGGGCGATCTGGACAAGACGTGGGAGACAGAGGGCTGTGTGATCGACTGCCTGATGGCCATGGTGCTGAAGCTGTCCGAGGTCACCTTCAGGCCGCTCTTCTTCAAGGTGACAGGAAACACTTCACAGACACAAACACAAACCTGCAGGAAGCCGCCCTCGCTGATGCTGTCGTTTCTCCTGCAGCTCTTTGATTGGAGCAGATCCGACAGCGAGGAGCGTCAGCTGACCTTCTACCGACTCTGCGACGCCATCGCCGAGCGACTCAAAGGACTCTTCGTCCTGTTCGCAGGAAACTTAGTGAAACCGTTCTCAGATCTTCTCCGAAGGACCAACCGCTCACAGAAAGGTCTTCAATCACAATGTTCTCCAAATCATTTTATTTCGTTTTGTTTGATTTATTGAAACCTTAAGAATATATTAAGTTTTTAATTTAGTTGTGATTGTTCTCAATGTTTCTTTTTTCCTTCATCTTCATCTTCCTCCTCAGTCGAGCCGCTCTTTGAGTCGGACGGCGTGAAGAACCATCTGCTGCTCCAGCTCGTCCTCAGCTGTCTCCAGAAGATCTTCCTGTACGACACACAGAGGTTCCTCAGTAAAGAGCGAGCCGACGCCCTCATGAAGCCACTGGTGGACCAGGTGAGGCCACTGGTTTACAGCTGACCTGAATGCTGCCTGCTGATTCGCTGAAACGATCAGGTGTCCCTGACTCTCTCTCTCTCTCTCTCTCTCTCTCTCTCTCTCTCTCTCTCTCTCTCTCTCTCTCTCTCTCTCTCTCTGTGTGTGTGTTGCAGTTGGAGAACACAGTGGGGGGTCAGCAGCAGTACCAGCAGATGATGACTCAGCACCTGGTTCCGTGTGTTGGTCACTTCTCTGTTGCTCTGGCTGACGACGCTCAGTGGAAAACTCTCAACTATCAGATTCTACTAAAGACCAGGCACAGCGACGCCAAGGTGAGACCACCTGCTCACACCCGATGACATCTGATCACACCTGATCACACCTGTTCACACCCCATCACACCCGTTCACACCTGTTAACACCCGTTCACCCCCAATCACACCCGCTCACACCTGTTAACACCCGATCACACCTGTTAACACCCGATCACACCTGTTCACACCCGATCACACCTGTTCACACCCGATCACACCCGTTCACCCCCAATCACACCCGCTCACACCTGTTAACACCCGATCACACCTGTTCACACCCGTTCACACCTGTTAACACCCGATCACACCTGTTCACCCCTGTTAACACCTGATCACACCTGCTCACCCGTTCACCCCCGCTCACACCCAATCACACCTGCACACCCCAATCACACCCGATCACACCCGATGACATCCGATCACACCTGATCACACCCGATCACACCTGTTCACCCCAATCACACCCGATCACACCCGATGACATCCGATCACACCTGATCACACCTGATCACACCCAATCACACCCGATCACCCCCGCTCACACCTGCTCACCTCAGTTCACCCCCGCTCACACCTGCTCACCTCAGTTCACCCCCAATCACACCTGCTCACACCCAATCACACCTGTTCACCCCGATCACACCTGTTCACCCCGATCACACCCGTTCACCCCCGTTCACCCCCGCTCACACCTGCTCACTCCCATGGCAGACAGTAACACTACTTCACTCCTTCAGGTCCGGTTCTCGTCTCTGCTGGTTCTCTTGGAGTTGACATCGAAGCTGAAAGAAAACTACATGGTTCTGCTGCCAGAGACCATCCCCTTCCTGGCTGAGCTGATGGAGGGTGAGAACTGTCACCCACTCACTCACTCACTCACTCACTCACTCACTCAAAAACACACACTAGAATTGACATCATGTGTGCGTTTGTTTTTCAGACGAGTGTGAGGAGGTGGAGCAGCAGGTTCAGAAGGTCGTTCAGGAGATGGAGAACATCCTGGGGGAGCCGCTTCAGAGCTACTTCTAACACACACACACACACACACACACACACACACACACACACACACACACACACGTCATGGAGTCGTTTGTCAGATTTAAACTTGTCTTCCTGATATTTTGACATAAATTTATAACCATTATCGGACTCCTCGTCTTTGTCTTTCACTTGTTTTGTTGTGTATCTGAGGAAGTAGAGATGTTGTGATTGACCAAAATAAATCTGATAATTTCTTCATGTTCTGGATTTTATTCAAGTTATCGGTGCATTTCATTCGGTCGCCTGTTGGTGGCGTCAGATCTCCTTGTGTCATGTGAACTTCTGGCTCATTTCTCTGCTCAGTCAAAATTTATTCAAAAGTTTTAATAAACACAGAATTAAAACCCACATTTTTTGTTAAAGGAATATTAATATTTAACGAATGAACCGACACGTTTTCATAAACAACAAACGTGAATAAAACTTCAGCAACAATCAGAAGCAGTAATGAAGAGTTGTGGAGTTCCGGTCACATGGCTTCACTCCCTCTGCTCCTCCTCATGGACTTCAGCTCCTGTTGGCTCGTGCTCTGACTCGCTGAGGAGGACGTCGTGTTCCCGTTGGCGTCCTGACCGCAGCACGGGGGGCGGGGCAGCAAGCTGCAGAGCGCCTTCCTGAACATGGAGCTGGAGAAGATGTAGATGATGGGGTCCAGGGCTGAGTTGAGGAAGTTCAGTCCCAGAGACACGATGGTGAGCTGTGTGAAGGTGTAGAAGGCGGAGCAGTCCCACGGGCGGTAGGAGCGGACCGCCCAAACCCCGATGGTGGTCACCGTGGTGGGCAAGAAGCAAACCATGAACACTAAAACAATGGCGGCGCACACACGCATGGCCTTGCGCACCTTGTCGGGTTTGCCCATCTGCCGCTGCTTCAGGAAGCTGGAGATCCGGACGGAGCAGAAGAGCAGCATGGCGAGCGGGAAGACGAACTCCAGCACCGTCAGGATCCGGTGCATGCTGACCAGGATGATGATGGCGCGGGAGGCCTCTTTGTAAGACGTGAAGAAGAAGCACTGGGTCCGGTTGCCGCCGCCCTTGATGTGGCTGTAAGCTAACATGGGAACCCGAGGACTGATCACCAGCAGCCAAACCAGCAGCGACACCAGAGCCGCCTGACGCTGGCTCATCCGGTTGAACCTGTGGTGAGGGTGGACCACCTGGAACGAGAGGACGCAGATCAGGCCTCAACGGGATCCTCCAACTTTCACACAGATCAACGACCAGTCAGAAGACCCGTTCACACCTGGTTGGGTTCAGAGCTTCAAGCTCTTCAGTCTGTCCCTCAACCTCAGGTGTGAAGGTTCCTCAGACCAGAAGAGCAGCTCTGCTGGTTGCAGTGAAAACACTTTGTTGGACTTTTGGACCAAACATGGGAAGTAGAGACAGAATTAAACAAGAGAAGAAGAAGAAGAAAAAGAAGAAGCAGCTGACCTCCGGCGATATGTTTCAACCATGAGGACGTTCATGTGGTGTATTTTAACTAGTGTGTAGTACTGTAGTACTGGAGTTGTGGAGTACTGTGCGGTCTTGCACTTGAAGGTAAAACTATGGATCACATCTATGGACCTCTGGTGTGACGTGTGTGAACACACAGTAGTGAACGTTAAAATGAGTTTCTCACCTTGAAGTAGCGGTAGATGGCCACCACGGTCATCAGAGCGATGCTGGCCGAGCGGTTGGAAAACATGAGGAAGAGGTTGATTCGGCACAACCCGTCTCCAAACACCCAGTGACCCCTGAGCAAGGCATCGATCCTCAGAGGGAGACTGACCAGAGCGAAGAAGTCGGCGATGACCAGGTTGAAGAGAAACAGGTTGTTGGGGTTCCAGGTCTTCAGCTTGAAACAGAAGATCCACAGGGCCACTACATTACCCAGCAGCCCCAGTATGACATCGATGGTGAGGACAGGGGGGAGGATGACCCCCTCCAGCTGAATCCCGACAGGTGGGCAGCCGCCGCCAGGGACGGGGGTCGTGAAGTTCCCATTCTGTTCTGACAACATTTCTATAGAATAACTAAACGTCCGTCTGAAGTGTCTGGAGCTTCTGTGCCGACTTGAACCTCAGGTGTGGATCTAAGAAAGAGGAAGACAGGAAACGCTGTGACCTCACAAAGGAAAGTTTCACGATTCAGGAAACTTGCGGCTTCCCCTTTTCCCCTTCCTCTTTCCTGTTGAATGAAATCTGTGTTAAAGAAAGAGAGAAAACGGGTTTGACCCGAACCACTTCCTGTTCACCACAGATCAGACAACAGGCTTCAGTGGTCACACATGAAATTAATAATATCACATTTCTTTGAGAAGATGTAAAATGATTTTCATGTAAAAGTTCACTAGGTAAATAGGTCTTTATCATAAGTGGATTAATATCACGACTGTGCTCTTTTAAACAACTGCATCCGACACCTCATTTCACTTTGCCTCATTCACTCATATCTTAAGAATTTTCTTACATTTATTATTAAGAAGTTTCCAAAGAAAAAGAGTCCGACCTGTGCAACATGTGACATTTCATTTCTTACATAAGATCAAATTTCAGATAAGAAAACAGTGGTGAATTTCAGATTTCATAAAAACTATAAGTGGGCTTAGGAAGAAATGTCTACTTAATAATAGTTTTAAAAGTTTAAAATACAGACTGAAAAATATGCTGTCACAAAACACACCAAAACAGAAATGAATCTAAATATTAAAGTTTTACATAAAAAATCTAATTTGACTACTTTTAGTAATTCTGTTGACAAAGTTATGAATGAAACCCATGTGCGATTTATGTGCGGGGGGGGGGGGGGGGGC
>CM028864.1:351834-378224 GCA_016801935.1 Platichthys stellatus
TATGTGTCTGTCTGTCTGTCTGTCTGTCTGTGTGTGTGTGTGTGTGTGTGTGTGCGTGTGTGTGTGTGTGCATGTGTGTGTTTGTGTAGCCATCACTGTTGGACTTGGAGGACCTGGAGGAGATGGAGAGACTGAGGAAGGAACACATCGAGGCTCTGAGGGATATCAAGAGGCTGCAGGTAAAACACAGACACACACACACAGTCACAGACACACACAGACACACACAGTCACAGGATTGTGTTGTGTTTCCAGGAGCAGCTGATGGAGTCTCAGAGAGTTCACCATCAGATTGAGGAGGAGCTTAGTAAAGTCAAACAGGTGAGTCATGTGACACCACCTGAGGAGTGATGTCATTTCTTTGTCTCCTCCCCCGGCGCCACCCGGTGGTCAGAGGCAGAATGTCGGTTTACTTCTTATCGAGTTGAACTCATGTTGATGCAGGTTGTGAGTCTGTAACTGTGCACACACACTTTGACGTGCACCTTAACTGGTGAAGAGCATCCAACTCTGCACTCCTGCCTCTGTGTGTGTCTTTGTCTGTGTGTGTGTGTCTGTGTGCATGTGTGTGGTGTGTCTGTGTCTCTGCTGTGATTCATCTCTGAACTTTCTTTTATTGTGTTACATCAATCGATCAATGTCCACATTTAGAAACTGACACAAGCACACAGACGTCAGGAGGACGTTAACACACTTGTCCTCCGACCTCAGGTCCAACAGGTCTGCTGCTCAGCTCCAGTGCTGCTGGAGAGACACACACACAGAGACACACACAGAGACACACACAGACACACAGAGACACACACAGAGTCACAGACAATGACACACACAGAGACACACATAGATACACACACAGACACACAGAGACACAGAGACACACACAGAGACACAGACAATGACACACACAGAGACACACATAGATACACACAGACACACACAGAGACACTCACAGAGACACAGAGACACAGACAAAAAAACACACACAGAGACACAGAGACACAGAGACACACACAGAGACACAGAGACACACACAGAGACACAGACAATGACACACACAGAGACACATAGACACACACAGAGACAGACACAGACACACACAGAGACACAGACAATGACACACACAGAGACACATAGACACACACAGAGACACACACAGAGACACAGACAAAGAACCACACACAGAGACAGACACAGACACACAGAGACACACACAGAGACACAGATAATGACACACACAGAGACACACACAGAGACACACACAGAGACACACACAGAGACACACACAGAGAAGGCTGGAGAAGTTTGGAGAGGCTTGTGATGATGAATCTCTCTTCTCCTCCTCCTCTGTCCTCCATCCCTCCATCCCTCCGTCCCTCCGTCCTGACAGGAAGTCCGGCTGGGAGCAGAGGACAGTCGGGCCCTGAGGACTCGGATCCAGTTGGCCGAGGCGGCTCAGAAGCAGGCCAGGGGGATGGAGATGGACTACGAGGAGGTGATCCACCTGCTGGAGGCCGAGATCGCTGAGCTGAAGACTCAGAGGGCGGAGCACCCGCCGTCGACCAATCAGGTGACTGCTTTCTACCCTGGGACTGTAACCCCCCTTCAGAGACACAGCTACATTACCCTGGATCTGGTGGAGAAGACGTGTGAGCAGATGGTGGAGGTGCTGTCGCTCACTTCATTGTGTTGTTTTTGGAGACGAATCATTGAACAGCTTTTCTTCTTCTGATGTTTTAACCGTGTTTGTTTGATCTCAGGAGGAGACGGACGAGATGAAGAAGAAAGTGTCCGTCCTCCAGTGTCAGCTACGGAAGAGTGAGGCGTCCAAAAAGAGCTTTGAGCTGCTGACAGGGAAGCTGCTGAGTTTTGTTGAGGTAAGAACACACACACATGTGTGTGTCTCTCTGTAGATGTTCAGACTCTTAACTCTCAAAAAGCCAATATAAGTTTGGAGGACCAGAGAGAATGTCCACACCAGGGTGATGGTATTGAACCAGAATTGGCCTAATAACCATAGATAGTCATGCCCACACATACACACACAGATGATTCTGTGTTAATAAGAAAATTGATTTAAAATAAAGAAACAGATTTTATGGAGGACATAAAACGCTGGAGATTTTGACCAATCAGGTGTCTTCACAGCTTCAAGCCCCACCCTAAAGGTTCCTGTACTTGGTAAACTACGAACTCCCCAGAGCTGAACTCTAACTAACCCTGTGTGGGAAAGTCTTTCTGAAGTTTGTGGGAACAGAGATGTAGAACAACACGTGATGAACATGTGATGTGTGTTCTTCTGTCTCTGTTTCTGCAGAACGTTCAGGACTTCCTGCTCCAAAGTCACGGACCAACCAAGAGCTGCAGGTGGGTGAGGATGACTGACACTGTGTGTGTGTTGTTGTGTGGTGTTTGTGTATTCAGCAGTGTGTGTGTGTGTGTCCACATGACCACAGAGGTCTAGAGACGATGGAGCAGAGGTGTGTGTAAACGCTGTTTGAATCTGACGCTCTCTGCCTCTTGTGGATTGGTTCTTTTCTGTAATGACTGATTGGTCAGGCTCCTGTCACATGACCTCCTTCACATGAAGAATCAAAGAGGCCTTTACTGACGCTGCTGTGTTTGCTAACAGCTGCTGTGTGTGTGTGTATGTATGTTAGTGAGTGTGTGTATGTGTTTGTTTGTGTGTGTGTGTTTGTGTGTGTTTGTGTGCTTGCTCTCACTATTTTGTATGCTTCCAGATGGAGGAGGAACATTCAGATTATTTTATGAATCCACACTTCAGGATTATTTGTCAGATGATCTGCACCATGTGACCTTGCACCATGTGACCTCCAATCCAGATCTCAATGTTTTTACTAAAACACGTTTTATTCTCGTATTATATTATAAAACCTCGGACCAGTTAATGTCCCTGATAAGATTAAAGCTATAACTTTTTAAACATGGTCATGACGCTTCCTCATGATTCTGCGGCAGATGAATAAATCCTCCTGCTCAGGTTGTGCTAGTGTGGTTGTGTAAATCAGGTCAGTTGGTCATGTTATGAAGTCAGTGGGACACCTCAACGCGTCTTTCATAACCATGGGACCACTTGTAGAGACTCATTTATCAAAACTGAGAGCAACGTGGAACCTCACAGCCAGCGGGACCCCCCCCCCCCCCCCCACACCCCCAGCTCACCTGCCCGTGTGAATCTAGGCCACTTAACAGCTGCTTCTCCTCTTTCTTAGAAATAAGTCACCAGGTCCTTCATAGTTCTGAGTCTCAGTCTCATTAAAAGCTCGAGTCCACAGATTGGTTGTTTCTCTGAGGAGAGAAGCAGGTCTCATTCTGGAGCTCAGCTGAAGGGAGGTGGTCTTTCAGCAGCTCCAGGTGTGAAGAGTGGAGACTCTGTCTTCAGGTTTCAGTGCAGAGAGAGCTGAGGTAACGAGGGATTTGTCTCCATCATGACGACATAGTGGCGCAGTGGTTAGCACGTCTCACAACAAGGAGGTTCAACCTGACGGCTCAGGACCTTCCTGTGTCTCCGTCTCAGTCCAAACTTAAAAACTGTTTTCACACCTGAACTGAAGAGAGACTTTCTGATCCTAAAGAAACTCTAAAGTCAGATTGAGCCAATTTGACCTTGGACCTTTTAAATGAATCAGTTAATCTGTGAGTCCAAAAGTTTGTGCTGAATTTGAAAGAAATCACAGGTCAGAGTGACCTTTGACCTTTTACATTTGACCTGGACACCAAACACTAATCCCTTCATTCTTGAGTCCAACTGAACAATTGAATCTAATTTGAAGACATTTCAGATATGAGCTGAAGTCTGACATGTTCTTCACATGTTCCTGATATGTTCCTGACATGTTCCTGACATGTTCGTGACTTGTTCTTGACATGTTCCTGACATGCTCCTGATATTCCTGCCTGATATTCCTGACATGTTCCTGACGTGGTCCTAACATGTTCCTGACATGTTCCTGACATGTTCCTTACCAGTTCCTAACATGTTCCTGACATGTTCCTGATATGTTCCTGACCTGTTCCTGAAATGCTCCTGAAATGCTCCTGATATGTTCCTGACATGTTCCTGATATGTTCCTGACTTGGTCCTAACATGTTCCTGACGTGGTCCTAACATGTTCCTGACATGTTCTTAATATGTTCCTGATATGATCCTGACATGTTCCTGACATGTTCCTGACGTGGTTCTAACATGTTCCTGATATGTTCCTGATATGTTCCTGACATGTTCCTGACGTGGTCCTGACATGTTCTTAATATGTTCCTGACATGTTGCTGACATGTTCCTGACATGCTCCTGATATGTTCCTGACATGTTCCTGATATTGATTAAGTCCTCTTGTCTACGTTCACACCTGTGATGTCACTAAATCCCTCCCACTGAGCCTGTAACGTGATTTATTATCCAGTGGTTATCTAGAGACTGGTTTTGGCGTGTTCCTGTTGTGGTGAACACGTCTGTCCTGACCTCTGTTCATGTCCTAGTACAACAGTGGGAGGAAGTGGAGACGTGTGGTCAGTCTCTTGGACTGTGTAGTTTTTCTCGGCTGACTCCTCCCACTCTCTCTCTGCAGCTCTGGAGATGTTAAAGTGGGGGCGTCGCCTCAAGGTCTGCCTCCTCGCTACCAGAGGAGTCCCTGGACGGCGGCGACGCTGGCTCAGGAGGCGACGGAGCTCATGAGGACGGTCAGAGCGATTCAGGAGGTGGACTGTAAGTGACGTCCTCCACACGCTGGTCTGCATGTCCTCCTCCTTCGTCCTTCTGCTGCCCCGCATGATGGAGCTGAACCGAACTGATCCCGTCGACCTGAGCGCCTCTCCTCCCCCTTCCAGTGTTGACCTTCTGGACGAGCCGGCTGTCGGGAGGAAGTGGGCGGGGCCCTGAGTCGTCAGCAGGAGGTCATCAACCAGCTTCTCCTCCCTGTGAACTCCTCGTCTCCTCAGTTCCTGTTAGCGATGGACTCGTGTCTTAACTCTGCATGAAACACGTCACTGTCAACTCCCTGTGTCTCTGCTCCTGTGTGTCCAGCTGCTGGTGCAAAGAAACACCAGTAGTTTCAGTTCAACTGGAAAAGAATGATGAGAGACACGACATGAATGTTTGAACTTTGGTTCATTGAACATTTACGCTGAAAAATACTGTTTTTATTAACCACGTAAACCATCACTATGATGTAAAACAGTGTATATATATATATATATATCTATATATAGATATATATAAATATATATATATAGCCAAGCTGCTGCTCTTCTTCATGATGTTAATCCGACGGAATCTGTTTTCATCACATCATCGTTTTAATATTTAATTATTCAGGGTCACAGGCGGCGTCATCATTTATCTGTTAGAGATCCTGAAGAGACACAACCAAGTCACAGCTCCGAGAAAGAGGAGGTCAGTGTGTGTGTGTGTGTGTGTGTGTGTGTGTGTGTGTGTGTGTTAAAATCGCTTCCTGGATACATGCACGTCTTTAAACACACACACACATACACATGCACATACACACATATGTTTTATAAAAGCAGCACCTCTGACCACGTCACCATGACAACCATGTCTCCATATGATTTGACTTATCTAATAATCACTTTACTAAATTCATATCTGAGGCTCAGGTTTTCTTTTTGGGGACGATATTTCACAATGAGAATATGTTGCAGTCTGATTTAATAATCTAGTGACTCATCACTCGTCATAACATTAAGAACAAAGTGGGTAAAACTTTTACATCCTACGTGTGTGTGTGTGTGTGTGTGTGTGTGTGTGTGTGTGTGTGTGTGTGTGTGTGTGTTAAAATCGCTTCCTGGATACGTGCACGTCTTTAAACACACACACACACACACATACACATGCACATACACACATCATATGTTTTATAAAAGCAGCACCTCTGACCACGTCACCATGACAACCATGTCTCCATATGATTTGACTTATCTAATAATCACTTTACTAAATTCATATCTGAGGCTCAGGTTTTCTTTTTGGGGACGATATTTCACAATGAGAATATGTTGCAGTCTGATTTAATAATCTAGTGACTCATCACTCGTCATAACATTAAGAACAAAGTGGGTAAAACTTTTACATCCTACATCCTTATATCTGAATAGAAATCACGTGGAGCAGCTGTGAGGTGTTTTTAAAGGTTGACAGCTTCAGTAGGAGCCAGTGGTTTGATTAAGAATAAGAAAAATATCTAATAACACTGAAACAAACCTCTTTAAACATAAATCATTTCAAATCCATATGTCGGCTGAAACTAATCATTAACCAGTTTTTAAACTGAGGATGTTAACGTGTCCTGAAATATTCATCATGACTCCAGAACGTGAAGCTGAATTATAGATTTGTCTCAAGTTTCTCCACCTGACGCCCTCGTCCTGCTCCTGCTCTGGACCAGGGAGCTGCACCAAGTGTCCTCTGTCCCCGGAGCACACGTCTTTGTTCTGTGGTCCAGTCTCACTGTCGTCTCTGAACATACATGAAGACCAAAGACACAGAATTTAAACACATGATGAAAATACAAACTCAGCTTTTAAGTGTCAGGTTCAATCAGAGCTGGTTTCATGTTAAATTACTTTGTTTTTGTATTATAATAACTTTATTCTCTGAATATTATGTCTTAGTCTTACTCTCCAATTCTTCCCACTCTAATTGACGCTTCACTCTTCGTATGTCTGGACCATGTTGGGTTTGTCCTCCCACTCGATGTTTCCTGTGTCCGTCCCATTCTCTTGAACGCCCCACGCTGAGAGAATCTCTTCAAAGTTGATACCAACCTTCCCTTCTGGTGGCCAAAGGTCAAAGGTCAAGGTCACACCACATGTTTTTGCCGTGTGATGCGAAATCTCCAAAATGCTTTGGGAGAATTTCTTCAAATTGGTCAAAGGTCACGGTGGAAAGAATGAGACGTTTTTCTATTTGGATCATAAGGACCATATTGTGTAAAATACATCTTCTGGGCTTTTACTCTCCGTGATGACTTGACGGGCCAGTAGGGGGCCTCACAGTATGAGAACAGCCCCCCCCCCCCCGGTCACTGATACGATGCTCAGCCGATCACTTTTTTCTCTCAATGTGTCAAACGTCCGGTTTGATTCGACCAGCTCCTGTCCACAGGACAACACGTGAGACTTGTCCCCTCTCGTTCGCTGGACCGGCTCAACGACCTGTGACCTGGATGCGTGAACAGTCGGTGCAGCTGCCTGGTTCCGGGCGGAGCTTCTGGGGATCACTGATCTTCTCCAGAAAAACACTCAGGACAGATGGAACGTCATATTTGTGTTGATCCTTGTGCCTGAGATCATATCAGTAACATGTTAAACCTGACATGATGTGCCCCCCCCCCCCCACAGGTCTTCCTTATGGCTGGGAGGAGGCCTACACTGCAGACGGAGACAAATACTACATCAAGTAAGAACACTGATAAGCCAGGGGCATGTCCAGATAACCAGAGGTGTCTCCACGATCCTCAGGTTTCAGGTTCAGTGTGAACAATGAAGTTCACTCATTAGTTGTTTGTGTTCTTCAGGTTTCACGTCACGTGTTAGAAACCTCGTCCACCCGTCCACTCACTCACTGGGAAGCTTCCACACATGGACTCACTCTGACATGTTACACACCAGGAGGCTGCAGGAGAAGATCCAGAACATGTCCAGAGACACTGACTCAGACATTTGTTCTCACATAGAAAACCTGCAGAACATGTGAGGAACATGTGAGGAACAGGTCAGGAACATGTGAGGAGCAGGTCAGGAACATGTGAGCAGCAGGTCAGGAACATGTGAGGAGCACGTCAGGAACACATCTGAAAAGAGGTTCCATTATGAACACGGTATCTCAAGAATTTATTCATATTCAAACCAAATAGTCACTTAGACTCAAAGATGACTAGATTTTGGTGGTCAAAGGTCAAAGGTCATAGATTAAAGGTCACAGTATCCACATGAAGATATCTATATATGACTGAAACTGCTCTGATTGGTGGAGACATATAACCACAGGGAGGAGATTCTAGTTCTCATCACGATCCATAAATGATTCAGTGAAAATTAAGAAACGTCTCAGTGACCTTCTCATGTTTGTTCTTGTGACAGTCACATGACCCAGACGACATCATGGAGCCTCCCGGCGGCGAGCGGCAGCAGCGAGGGACCTCCCACTCCTCCACAGGCCTCAGAGAGGGAGGCGGAGCCTGACGGCGAGACCACAGAGCAGAGACCCAGCCCGTCCATCGAGACACAGATGTAGAGCGTCCCGCCTGTCCTCTCTGTCCTCATGGGTACTGCAGCAGTAGGATGCTCTCCTGGGAAACCACCATCATAACCAATAATTCATAAAACTCATAATTTACCTTTGAGCTGCGAATCACACGAGGGAATGAAACTTAATAAACATCCTGAATAAAACCTCAGTAACAGTTCAGTCTGACATTATATGAGTGAGTGAGTGAGCGAGTGAGTGAGTGAGTGAGCGAGTGAGTGAACGAGAGAGCGAGTGAGTGAGTGAACGAGTGAGAGAGTGAACGAATGAGAGAGTGAGAGCGCGAGTGAGCGAATGAATGGGTTTGTGAGCGAGTGAGTGAGTGAGCGAGTGAGTGAGTGAACGAGTGAGCGAGTGAGTGAACGAGTGAGAGCGCGAGTGAGTGAGCGAGTGAGAGCGCGAGTGAGTGAGTGAACGAGTGGGAGCGGGAGTGAGTAAGTGAACGAGTGGGAGCGGGAGTGAGCGAGTGAGCGAGCGAGCTTCTGAGTGAGTGAATGAGTGAGTGAGTGAGTGAGTGAGCGAATGAATGAGTGAGTGAGTGAGTGAGTGAGCGAGTGAGTGAACGAGAGAGCGAGTGAGTGAGTGAACGAGTGAGAGAGTGAGTGAGCGAATGAATGAGTGAGAGTGCGAGTGAGTGAGTGAGTGAACTATCACAGCTCTTCAGTCAGGACGGTGTCTCGTGTCCACGTCGTTGAGAACTTGGTCGTTCCTGACGCTGCAGACTTCCTGATGAGTCCAGCTGCTCGTCCCTCTGATGTCATTGTAGGACAGTGTGTGATGTCATAGAGGGAGATCGATACAGAGACTCTTGTCCTTCCCTCTGACGTCTGCATCCAAACAACAACACAACCAAACAACAACACAACCAAACAACAGAAGGAAATAACAAAATAAAACCTATAACCTGATTATTTTACAGTTTAGCTCCGGGTCAAGAGAGGGAGTCATTTGTTAAGTGTCAATTATGTGTGTGTGAGTGTGTGTGTAGTATTTTTAGTGTGTGTGTGTGGGCTGGAGGTGGAAGGCTGATGTTCCTGCTGCCCGTGGGTGAGTATTGATTCCAGTGAGTACAGCTATAAATATCTGCTGCACTCAGAAACACTAATGAAATCACACACACAATCACACACACAAACAAACACACACAAACACACACCCACGCATAAACACGCACACGTATCTTGGATGTGCAATGTGTCATTAACATGTGAACAAACCTAATGATAATGTTTAACTGCTGTAACGGAGACAAAGTCAAACAAAAGTCCAGAGACATGAGACATGTTTTTAATAAAAATAAACAAAGTCAATGAACTTTGTTCCATTCCCACCGCTGTTAACATGATGTGTCCATATCTTCGTCATGTCTCAATCATGTCTCCATAATGTCTCATAATGTCTCCATCATGTCTCCATCATGCCTCTATCATAAGTTTAATACTGACACACGTGTATAAAGACCTTTGACTTGTTATAGCTCAGGTTTGGTCTCCACCAGCCTCAGTCGGCCGCAGCAGGACAGAGAAGCTGAGAAGTAAGGAGTAAATCAGAGGACGTGTCCTGTGGGACAGACACCCTGTCCTACTGTCTTCTTTCACTAAGGTCACCACAACAAAACAGTGCTTTAGCAACCGCTGTTGCTAGGGACGTGTTGACAGGAGCAAGAGGAGGCCACGCCCACCGCGCTTTAATCACATGATGCAAAACATTTGTGTTGTTTTTATCATTTTTTATTATATTATTTATTTATCTATTTAATATTAGTTGAATAGATACTCTTCCTGCCATTACAGTTTTTTTTATACTATTTTAATATTAATAGTTTATATATGTCTCTATGTCACAACCAGTCCTACACACAGACACACACACCCACACACTTCTTTGTTTCCCCTTCTCCTCCTCTCCTCCTCTACTCTCCTCTCTTCTCCTCTTTCCTCCTCTACTCTCCTCTCTTCTCCTCTCTCCTCCTCTACTCTCCTCCTCTACTCTCTCCTCCTCTCCTCCTTTGTTTTTGTCCTCCTCTGAACACATGGTGTCCAATGTGACCAGGCTGCAGGGGAGGAGGGGGAGAGGGAGGGGGAACAGCTGGAGATGGAGGCCTCTGATTGGACGAAAGTAGGTCAAGTTGGCCCAATCATGTGACCCAGCATTTCTCTCTTCAGAGTGTGTGTGTGTGTGTGTGTGTGTGTGTGTATGTGTTTGTGTAGACAAACGTTATGTCAGGAAAACATATAACAAATAGGATTAACAATTTTCACCAGCTCCACCAGCTCAACCAGCTTCACCAGCTTCAACAGCTCCATCCCCTACATCTGCTCCATCTGCTCCACCATCTTCACCAGCCTCACCAGCTCCACCAGCCTCACCAGCCTAACCAGCCTCACCAGCTCCACCAGCCTCACCAGCCTCACCAGCCTCACCAGCCTCACCAGCCCCACCAGCTCCACCAGCTTCACCAGGCTGCAGGGGAGGAGGGGGAGAGGGAGGGGGAACAGCTGGAGATGGAGGCCTCTGATTGGACGAAAGTAGGTCAAGTTGGCCCAATCATGTGACCCAGCATTTCTCTCTTCAGAGTGTGTGTGTGTGTGTGTGTGTGTGTGTGTTTGTGTAGACAAACGTTATGTCAGGAAAACATATAACAAATAGGATTAACAAATTTCACCAGCTCCACCAGCTTCACCAGCTTCATCAGCTCCACCAGCTCCACCACCTCCACCAGCTCAACCAGCCTCACCAGCTCCACCAGCTCCACCACCTCCACCAGCTCCACCAGCTCCACCAGCTTCAACAGCTCCACCAGCTCCACCAGCTCAACCAGCCTCACCAGCTCCACCAGCTCCACCAGCTTCAACAGCTCCATCACCTCCATCTGCTCCATCAGCTTCACCAGCCTCACCAGCCTCACCAGCCTCACCAGCTCCACCAGCTCCACCAGCTTCACCAGCTCCACCATCTTCACCAGCCTCACCAGCCTCACCAGCTTCACCAGCTCCACCAGCCTCACCAGCCTCACCAGCTTCACCAGCTCCACCAGCCTCACCAGCTCCACCATCTCCACCAGCCTCACCAGCTTCACCAGCTCCACCATCTTCACCAGCCTCACCAGCCTCACCAGCTCCACCAGCCTCACCAGCTTCACCAGCTCCACCAGCCTCACCAGCTCCATCACCTCCATCTGCTCCACCAGCTCCACCACCTCCACCACCTCCACCAGCTCCACCAGCCTCACCAGCCTCATCAGCCTCACCAGCTCCACCAGCTCCACATAAAGTGCAACAGTTTTAATCTACTGTTCCTAATAACACCTGAGTGTGTGTGTTAAGGATCAATGATGTTGAATATTGATCAATAATCATCAGATGTTGTGCAGATGGGGAGGGGGAGGGAGGGGTGAGGAGGGAGTAAGGGGGGAATGAGGAGGTGAGGAGGCGGTTGTTTGTCTCGCGCTCTGACGTCAGCAGTCCTCGGCTGTCAAACTTGGATCAGTGATCAGTTGCATCCTCCTCGCGACACACGCGCACAGGACGCAGCGCGTGCACAGCGCCTCACTCCACCAGGTCTTATTTCTCTCTGGATGGAGCCGCAGATCTGACGTCATCACAACAGCTCACTTTGTCTTTTCGTCTGAAGAAAATGTCTCGACCGCTGTCTCTCAGTGTCCTGTCCCCGCACGGAGTCCTGAGGTCTCTGCTGGAGACACCGGGGAGGCTGTCCCTGCGCCATGAAGGTGCGTGTGAGGGGGTGTGTGTGGCCGAGTGTGTGTGTCCGAGTGTGTGTGTGTGTGTGTTAGTGTGCGTCTGAGTGTGTGCGTGTGTGTGTGTGAAAGAGTGAGAGAGAGAGTGTGTGTGTGTTTGTGTGCGTGTGTGTGTGTGAAAGAGTGAGAGAGTGTGTGTGTATGTGCGGCTGTGTGTGTGAGAGTGTGTGTTTGTGTGTTTGTGTGTGGGTGGGTGTGTGTGTGTCTGTGTGTGTGAGAGTGTGTGTTTGTGTGTGGGTGGGTGTGTATGTGCGGCTGTGTGTGTGAGAGTGTGTGTGTGTTTGTGTGTGGGTGGGTGTGTGTGTGTGTCTGTGAGAATGAAAGCTCTGGGGTCTCATTTATAACCGTTGCGTTCGCCACTTCTCACGCAAACGTTGGGATTCATTAAAACCAACTTGACGGGAGAGTTTATTTATTCCTACTCAGACTCTGACTGATGCGTAGGAACGTTTCTCAGACGTGAGGTGATGAACTGAAGCAGATTATTGATCAATTCATCATTTACATCAGAAACAACATGACGTATCTGCTCCACACGAGCCTTTGTATTAATAAATATATAAAAAACAACTTAAAGCAAATTCAGATTTGATTTAACAGCGGAGTTACAGAGCCGAGTCATTAATAGTTTTTAATACACTGTGGGTGTCTCATCAGATCGCTGCAGTGAACGTGACTGAGCATCAGGCGCACAGAGCTCACAGGAGATCACTTATTAGAGAAGAAGACACTTTCCAAAGAACATCCAGAGGAGCTGAGGATCCACTGATGTGAGGGAATCGATCCGATGCTCTAAATAAATGAATACTGACGTGACAGTGGTGCGGGGTTGCACGTGAATGGAAGGACGAGGAGGAAGTGAGGGTTCAGTGATTTGTGATCTCACACATTGTGTTATCTCACACATTGTGTTATCCACAGCAGCAGCAGAGAATCAGTGTGTTTTCTTTATTAGTGACATCACTGCTGTTCCATGAAGTCGCTCTTCACCTCATAACAAACACCTGAAGGTTTCACTTCCTCTTCTCATGGCTTGATGCCTTGACTCCGTCAGGACTCAGGTGGAAGCCCATTGGTCAGCAGCATCATTTGATATTCACCTGGTGCTTTGCATTGACCACTTATGGTTGAAAGTGGGCGTGTGGGGGCGGATTGGGAGGCAGATCCGGGCGTTTCCAGGTGGACTGTGATTTCTAAAGCGAACGTTGCGTTCAGGTGTGCGTGGGCACGGTTTTATAAATCGGAATCATCTTTTGCGTACGCCATTTCCGGCTTTTGTACGTACGTAGACTTTTAGTATGAATCCGACACACCCTCTTCTAAATGAGACCCCTGCTCTTCTTTGGGTTTCCTGAAACATGATGATGAAAAACGTCTCAACACTCATACGACACACACACCGCCATCTGCTGGATGGAAACGGAGACTGCTTTCCACTTTAATAAGAAGCAAATTAACTCAATGATTCCATTCAACAGATTTGTTCCCACCTCCTGTGGGCGTGGCCCAGAGAAGTCGTGGTTGACCGTTAACGGAACTCGTGACGTCGACTCAGTGGACTGAGGCGTCTTCTTTCATTTCCATCAGTGGTCGTCCATGGTCGAGACCAGTTCTAAACCAGACTGAAACCTGTTCTGAACAAACAGACCGAACGCAATAAGAGAAAAAAATCATAAACATTTAATAATTGTTTTTGTTCTGTGTCCTCCGTCAGCTCTCAGCAAGGAGCAGGAGAAGGAGAAGAACCTGGAGGAGGAGCACAGCGCCCCCCAGTCAGCCTTCCTGGGCCCAACGCTGTGGGACAAGACTCTGCCCTACGATGGAGACTCCTTCCAGCTGGAGTACATGGACCTGGAGGAGTTTCTGTCGGAGAACGGCCTCCCCTCCAGCCCCACCCACTACCTCCACCACCATCAAGACCAGCACAAACCACAGGCTACATCACGCCACCAGCCAATCACGCCCCCGGCCCCACCCACTCTGATGCCCTCAGTGATGGACCTGAGCAGCCACGCCTCCATAAAGGAGAGCCTCACCCCTCCCAACCGGCTCCACAGCAGCCCGACGAGAGCAGGTAACAACATCTCCACACCTGGCGGCCATCTTTAAATGACATCACAACGTCACGCAAAGGAAATAACCGCAGGTTTAAACACGTTCACTTTCCAGGACATCCTGGGTTTCACGATTATTGTTTGAGATCAACTTGTTACTACTGAAATGAGAAGGTACAAAAGAACAGGGCCCAGGATGGATCCTTGAGGAACCCCACAAGAGGTTCCCCAGTCGCAATGAGGAGAAGTTAGAGAGAAAACAAGTACAAAAAGATGAAAGTGATTTAGTGGAGACAAGGTTTGTGAGTTTGTTGGTTCAGTAGCTGAAGAAGCTTCTGGATCCTCGACTGATGGACGAGTCAGGAGGGATCAGGACCTCAGGGTGTGTGTGTGTATACATGGACATGTCTATCTATAGTTATGAGGACAATTTTGGTTCAATACCATCATTGTGTGGACATTTTGTCTGGTCCTAACAAATTAAATCATTTAACGACGGTTGAGACTTGTTTCAGAGTTCGAGTTTAGGTGAGAGTTGTGATGGATCTATATGCATTACGTCAACGAGTGTCCTCACAACTATAGAGAGACACGAATGTGTGCGTTTATGTGGACTCGTGAGCAGGTTGTGGCTCCGCCCTCCTGCTCGGAGGCCAACGCCTCCACAACTCTCACAGAAAGACGTGTTGTGAGTTCGTAGACGTCAGTGAACATGATGCGGATCCCTCCTGTGTGTGTGTGTGTGTGTGTGTATTTGTGTTTGTGTGTGTGTGTATGTGTGTGTGTGTATATTTGTGTTTGTGTGTGTGTGTGTGTGTTTGTGTCCCTCCATGAGATCACTGGTTTAAGAACATATTGTCCCCTGCAGAATTAGGCCATGTGACTTGACTTGGTGTCTACTCGTGCATGTATGTGCGCATGCGGGAGCGTTTTATGTAATTTTGTGTGTGTGTGTGTGTTGTCGCCGGCTGGCCTAATTCTGCAGAGAAAGGTATGTTCTTAAACTACTGATCTCATGGAGGGACACACACACACACACACACACAAGTGACATGTGACATGTGACATGTGTTTGCAGGTGTGTGAGTGTGGATTAATAAGAATGTCTGAGTGTTGTTGAACTGATCAGATGTTTAAAGGTGAATTCATTGATTGACTGATCATGTGGAGGCAGAAGAAGCTGAATCTCATAATTAATGAAGCATATTGATCATGTTGTGAAGACCGTCATGTCCACCTGATGAATCTCAGCCCGACATTATCGTCCGATAACCAAACTGCAGCAGAGTTAATCTGTGACCTGCCGTCTGAATATAGATCAGTAATCTCTGGCATAATCTGATATATTTGTTTCCCCACATGGGTCTGTGTCTCTGCCGCAGATGAGGAGGCAGGAACCAGCGACTTTACCCAGGGTGCACCACAACATGACCCACAACCATCCTGTATAAACCTGCTCATCCATAGCCCCCTACCCCCCCACCTCTGACTGAGCTACCTCAGCTAGCTTAGCTTGTAGCGATAGTAATGTGTTGCTTATGTTAGATAAACATTGGTCCTGATCACCAACTCTATAAGCTAACTTCGCTAACTTAGCTTTCAAAGCTAATGCTAGGCTGCTAACTAGTGTTGGTCCTGATAACAACTCTATTATTATATATATTATATATTCTCTAATGTTGTGCTACCGTGAGATAAATACAGTTTGTACAGATGCTGGATTAAAGTTATAGACTAATGAACTAAAGGTTTCATATACACAGAAACAAAGATGGCGTCCAAACTTTCAATTAACAGAAGTGAGGGTCGGGTTGTTACAGACACACACACACACAGACACACACAAACACACACAACCAGTTCTATTGTCATGTCTTATATAATAAGTCATAGTATTCTGCTCTTTAATATTGTAACTTCATATTAAATATGAAAAGAAGTGCTTTTTCTTCATAGACGAAAAGTTGGATGATCAGTGCTTCAGGTTTGTTTGAGGAGATAAAAAGGTTCCTTCATTGTTTGATCAGTTTTAATATTTAAATTTAGACCATTTACCATCACGTGACTTAAGATGTTTTTGATAACTTATTGACTCCGCCTCCTTTCAGGCCTCCCAAACTCCAGAAGCACTCCGAGCCCCATCGACCCAGACTCCATCCAGGTTCCCAGTGGCTACCAGCCCGACCCAGCAGACCTGGCTCTGTCCAGCGTCCCGGGTCAGGAGATGTTCGACCCACGCAAACGCAAGTTCTCTGCCGAGGAGCTGAAACCGCAGCCGATGATCAAGAAAGCTCGGAAGGTCTTCATGCCGGAGGACCTGAAGGTAATTTGGAGCTGGTTCTGACCCGACAAACAAATCAGCTCACTAGGCAACAGGAACCGATTTCCTGTAGGAGTTTTATTAAGTTGAATAAAAACATGTTTTTCTTCTCAAACACATATTTCATTCTGAATAGTTGTTCTGGAGCTTTCTGTCGTATCAAAATATCTTCATCAGTTGATGCAGTTTAGTCTCTTTTCACAGAGAAGATATAACAAGTACAAAGTAAGACTAAGTACGATTACTTGTCATTCTTCGAGCAGGATGACAAATACTGGGCCAGCCGCAGGAAGAACAACTTTGCTGCGAAGCGGTCCCGGGACGCTCGGCGGCTCAAAGAGAACCAGATCGCCACCCGAGCCGGCTTCCTGGAAAAGGAGAACTGTGCTCTGAGGTGGGAGGTGGCCGACCTGAGGAAGGAGCTCGGACACACCAAGAACATCCTGTCCAAGTACAAGGGGCTGCCCGGGCCACTCTGAACCACACAGAGCCCCGCCTCCTCCGGACCAACCCACTCAGTCACTTCCTGCCTGGCAGGCCATTCCACCGACCAATCAGATAACTCCACCTGCTTTAAATTAAAGGAAAAACATCAACAAATCACATGAAAAGACTCAAACCATCACTTCCTGTCTGATTTGGTTCCTCATTGGTTCCCACTGAGGACGCAAATGATTCTAAACACCTCACACAGTTGTTGATTTAAAAAACACAACAAAACACTGTTTTATCGCTCTGCACCAGTGACACCTAGTGGAGACACGGAGGCTTTCAGGTTGTTTGTCTCATTATCGTGAATATTTCTTCAAATTTTGTCCAAATGTTCATTTAGTTCAGAGCTCGGCAGCCATTTTGCTCGCTCTTCTACCAAATATGATTGGTCTGGAGCCGCGGGTTGCCGACCCCTGATTGAGACTCATGAGAGAATTGATTAGATCTGTGTGGCTATAGGTCCCACACATGCACACACACACATACGAGCCCCTGCAGGTGCCCCCCCACAGAGCCTCCCATAATGCACCTGTCCACAGGTACAAACCCATCACTTCCTCTTCCTGTTTGTGCAGACGTTACACCTGGAGCTCGACCGACTTGGAATCTTGGAACCCATTTGTTAAAAAAAATCTTTGCATAAACTTTATAATAACTATAAAGAAAACACAAATACAACCAAATATGTTTGATTATTGTATTTTCTAATATATCATGAAATATATTTTATGTAAAATATAAACAAAATGCATATTTGTTGCATTTTTATTCTGTAAAATAAAAGATGTTTGATTATTGTGTCTGAAATGTTTATATCAGAGGATAACTCTCACGTTTAGAAACCAATAGAACGTTCTCTTTGGCACAAACTTTATTACAACTTTTTTGTCAAGTGCAGCTCAGTGGGGAGAGCGCCCCCAGTGGCTGAGTGAAACATGAATGTATATTTGAAGCATTGGTGTGGTACCACTTTAGTACTTTACTACCGACCAAAATCAAATGGTATATAAAGGATAGATTGATATCAAAGATTTAAATGTTTATTCAGAGATATTTTGTTTGTTTAAAGAAATATATATATTCTGTCCTCCTGAATGTTGTTATTACACATATGACTAATAATTGAACGTTGGTCTAACCAGTCCGGGTCGTGCACTCCTCCCCTCCTCCCTCAGCTCACCTGTGTGTTCATCTATAGTTGATTCTCTGGCTCCTCCCCCTCTTCTTCTTCATCCTGTCAGCAACAGTCGCCTCAGAACACGTAGAATCGAGTGTTAGTGGAGGAATGAAACCTGAATCCCTTCTTCTTCTTCTTCTTCTTCTTCTTCTTCTTCTTCTTCTTCTTCTTCTTCTTCTTCTTCTGTTGGATTTGTGTTTAAATATATATTTAAAATCTTTAAATAAATAAAAACTTAAATCCGTGGCTCTCTGGTGTTTTTTGTTCTCGTCAATGAATGTTGAATAAATTCAGGATTTTAATGATTTTACTGTTTTAGTGTAAAATCTGTCCATTTGTCCAAAGTTCAATAATCAACATTCAACTATATTTCATTACAATTTATTTTAAATTTTTTAATAATGATGCTTGTGTTAGTAATATGATGGACCAATATTAAATTTAGTCTTAAAATTCAAAAGCATTCGTTATAAACTGAAAGTAGAGAAAACATGACAAACCATACACGTCTGTTCAAAGTGCTTCACATCAAATACAAGAGACATCAGGACAAATTGTCAGACAAAAAAGTCTGGTTGTATGAACAGTGAGTTTGTGTGAGACCAGCAGGGGGCAGCACCTCCACAGTGACTCAACAGAAACAATGGGAAACTCATCACAGGAAAACTACCTGATGCATCCCATAATATCCGTCGCGGAGAAAATATACAAATAGTAATAAAATAATAAATCTGCAAAAGACTCAAACAACTTCCAGATCATCTCCCCCAGAACTTCCTGTTGTTGTCACCTGACCTCTGAACCTTCACTGGAAGCAGGTTTGTGTTTATCTGTATATGTGTTTATCTGTATATGTGTTTATCTATAAATATGTTTATCTATATACGTGTTTATCTGTATACGTGTTTATCTGTTTATGTGTTTATCTATAAATATGTTTATCTATATACGTGTTTATCTGTATACGTGTTTATCTGTATATGTGTTTATCTATAAATATGTTTATCTGTATATGTGCCGCATCCTCCTCCTCATTTATATAACTTGAACATACAGATTAAATATTTTTTTAGAAACTACAGTTTTTCACATGAACATGAAAATGTTTGACTTCATGAAAAACATCACAAACGTGAACTATCAGAGAATCATTGATTTATTTGTGTTGCAGCTCAAATTCTTTCAATCATGTACATATAAAAACAAACAGTTCAGCTTTCTTTTAATTATTATTCATGAATTTACACCTTTGTTGTTGTTCACATTTGATAAATAAGATTTAAAGTACATTGTTTAATTATTGGTTTTATACAAAAGCTGCTCGACAACAGTAAGACGACCAATCAATTAAATGTTTTTAAAGGAATATTAGTTCTGCTCTGTGTTATTGTTGGTATTGTTATAAGTATTATTACTATAATTTGAAGTAGTAGTTTCAGAACCAGAGTTGTACAGAAGTCCTGAAAGGCCAGTGAATTTTAATTTTATTTTACCTGGAGCATTTTTCCTAATGAAAAATCCAAAAACAGTTTATGATCTATCATAGTTAAATTATTAATTTCACATATATATATATATATTAAAGAAAATAATTAACAAATTCATAAACTTTTAGTGTTTATTAGATTGGGATAGTGCACTACAGCCTCTTGTGGATAGATTGAGTACTACAACAACAAACACATAAAAAACCTTCCATATATATTTCCATTAACATGAACGTTGATGTCAAATAATACATGAAATAAATTTACACTAAACTCAGGTCCGTTATTGTGAATGTTCAGTTCATAAATAAAGCGAAACAATCACAAATGTGAAGCCGGACTGTCTCAATTACCCCCTGGTGGCTGGCTGAAGTATAGGTCATAAACCCTGCCTCCTCCATGTTAGCACTTGGGACATGGACCAAACGAAAATATCAAAGCTGACTTTAAATAAATGTTTGTCAAAGATGTCTGATCATCTTTTCTGAAGAGTCTTAGTCAGGGTTTATCGATTCTGCCTCTGACAAAGAAAAGTTGGTCTTTTGAAGATTCAGCTGTCGGATGTTTTTATTCTGTAGGTGAACGTTAAAAAGTAAAAAACTGTTTAGATGGACAGTAACTTCATGGAGCCTCTGATGTGATCGACTCCTCTGACTGGATGAGGATCTGACGTCACAGACGAGTTCTTCTTGTAGTTTCCTGTCAGATCTCTGAGCCTCATGTCGGCATCAGCTGAGCCGTCAGGTCTGAACCAACTGAGGCTTATGTAAAACCCCCCCGTCAAAAAAACAGCAGAGGGGAAAAACAAATACTTAATACATCTCTAATACTCAGATTATAATCCAACATGAAATATGAGGGGAGGGTCGTTATGTAATTCATATCAGGGATGGGACGCAGCCATTGGCTCACTCAGATTTGTGTGTTTTTTTATGAAAGGGGATTTGTCACAGCGAACGCCGCGGTGGCACGAGTACGTTACATCCTCGGATCATGTGACCTGCTGCCACAGCCAATCAGCAGAGAGGAGGCCTGACGTGTGCGGGGGGAAGAGGAGGGATTTAACCAGTTTGGCTTTTTCACCGTCACATCTCAGAGGAATTATTTCCACTTTCTCTGGAGTTTTTATCCGGGGGGCTAAATTAGATTTGAATCTCCGAACTCCAAGAAACATTTAATTAGAAATGTTGAAATTTTAACATTAGACTCAGAAGTACGATGGAGTATTATTCACTTAAAGAGAAAAACTCTTCAGAAATTACAAGAATGAAGCTTCACATCAGATGGTTGAAGGTTCAGATCCAGAAGATGAGATCCTCCAGAGACTGTGGATTTCAGTTCTTTCTTCTTCTACTGAAATGAGTCTGAGGTGGAACTGAACGACGACAGAGACGAGTGAGAGCTCCGCCCCCTGTGACCTCAAAGTGTCCATGTGTCTCACAGGCTCCTCCCTCTGAGATTAGGCCTGCTGGACATCAGTGGACGTTACTGTTCTTTGCGTCCAGCGGCGTGATGAGGTCACATCAGGTGGCGTTCGTGCTGCAGGTTGATGGAGGCTGTTGGTGGGAATTCAAAGAGCTTCAGGGTTTTTTATTTTCACCAGATGAGGGCGACTCCTTGAAAAAACACAGAAATTAATAAAACATTTCCCACAAAGTTCATAAGAGAATTGATATTTCATCACGTTTTGGTGTCGTTGTGCCGCCATGTTTGTTTTTATTAGTCACGTCATGCTACCGATCCGACTGCGATGATGTCAGAGTCTGTAGTGATGGTGGAGTGAGGTCGTGGTGTCGAGGTCAGAGGTTTTAGTTTGGTCCATGTCCCATCTGATAACATGGAGGAGGTCTATGAGCTGTAGTGTACAGCACTTTTGGTAGCTGCCACTGAAACTTGTTTTGTCAATAAAAGAAAACAATTTAAATAAAACTTTTTAAATACATATTTTTTATATTCTATTTTATATTCATAAACAAGAGGATTATCCACCGTGGAGACGTTTAAATTGGTGGATGAGATCAAGAGATGACGTTGACCTCAGCATCTCCTGAGGATCTACTCCAAACAATTTAACATCTTCTGCTGCCACATCTGTAACCCTCACACCACAGGGTCCGTCCTCCTGCCACATCTGTAACCCTCACACCACAGGGTCCGTCCTGCTGCCACATCTGTAACCTTCACACCACAGGGTCCGTCCTGCTGCCACATCTGTAACCCTCACACCACAGGGTCCGTCCTCCTGCCACATCTGTAACCCTCACACCACAGGGTCCGTCCTCCTGCCACATCTGTAACCCTCACACCACAGGGTCCGTCCTCCTGCCACATCTGTAACCCTCACACCACAGGGTCCGTCCTCCTGCCACATCTGTAACCCTCACACCACAGGGTCCGTCCTCCTGCCACATCTGTAACCCTCACACCACAGGGTCCGTCCTCCTGCCACATCTGTAACCCTCACACCACAGGGTCCGTCCTCCTGCCACATCTGTAACCCTCACACCACAGGGTCCGTCCTCCTGCCACATCTGTAACCCTCACACCACAGGGTCCGTCCTCCTGCCACATCTGTAACCCTCACACCACAGGGTCCGTCCTCCTGCCACATCTGTAACCCTCACACCACAGGGTCCGTCCTCCTGCCACATCTGTAACCCTCACACCACAGGGTCCGTCCTCCTGCCACATCTGTAACCCTCACACCACAGGGTCCGTCCTCCTGCCACATCTGTAACCCTCACACCACAGGGTCCGTCCTCCTGCCACATCTGTAACCCTCACACCACAGGGTCCGTCCTCCTGCCACATCTGTAACCCTCACACCACAGGGTCCGTCCTCCTGCCACATCTGTAACCCTCACACCACAGGGTCCGTCCTCCTGCCACATCTGTAACCCTCACACCACAGGGTCCGTCCTCCTGCCACATCTGTAACCCTCACACCACAGGGTCCGTCCTCCTGCCACATCTGTAACCCTCACACCACAGGGTCCGTCCTCCTGCCACATCTGTAACCCTCACACCACAGGGTCCGTCCTCCTGCCACATCTGTAACCCTCACACCACAGGGTCCGTCCTCCTGCCACATCTGTAACCCTCACACCACAGGGTCCGTCCTCCTGCCACATCTGTAACCCTCACACCACAGGGTCCGTCCTCCTGCCACATCTGTAACCCTCACACCACAGGGTCCGTCCTCCTGCCACATCTGTAACCCTCACACCACAGGGTCCGTCCTCCTGCCACATCTGTAACCCTCACACCACAGGGTCCGTCCTCCTGCCACATCTGTAACCCTCACACCACAGGGTCCGTCCTCCTGCCACATCTGTAACCCTCACACCACAGGGTCCGTCCTCCTGCCACATCTGTAACCCTCACACCACAGGGTCCGTCCTCCTGCCACATCTGTAACCCTCACACCACAGGGTCCGTCCTCCTGCCACATCTGTAACCCTCACACCACAGGGTCCGTCCTCCTGCCACATCTGTAACCCTCACACCACAGGGTCCGTCCTCCTGCCACATCTGTAACCCTCACACCACAGGGTCCGTCCTCCTGCCACATCTGTAACCCTCACACCACAGGGTCCGTCCTCCTGCCACATCTGTAACCCTCACACCACAGGGTCCGTCCTCCTGCCACATCTGTAACCCTCACACCACAGGGTCCGTCCTCCTGCCACATCTGTAACCCTCACACCACAGGGTCCGTCCTCCTGCCACATCTGTAACCCTCACACCACAGGGTCCGTCCTCCTGCCACATCTGTAACCCTCACACCACAGGGTCCGTCCTCCTGCCACATCTGTAACCCTCACACCACAGGGTCCGTCCTCCTGCCACATCTGTAACCCTCACACCACAGGGTCCGTCCTCCTGCCACATCTGTAACCCTCACACCACAGGGTCCGTCCTCCTGCCACATCTGTAACCCTCACACCACAGGGTCCGTCCTCCTGCCACATCTGTAACCCTCACACCACAGGGTCCGTCCTCCTGCCACATCTGTAACCCTCACACCACAGGGTCCGTCCTCCTGCCACATCTGTAACCCTCACACCACAGGGTCCGTCCTCCTGCCACATCTGTAACCCTCACACCACAGGGTCCGTCCTCCTGCCACATCTGTAACCCTCACACCACAGGGTCCGTCCTCCTGCCACATCTGTAACCCTCACACCACAGGGTCCGTCCTCCTGCCACATCTGTAACCCTCACACCACAGGGTCCGTCCTCCTGCCACATCTGTAACCCTCACACCACAGGGTCCGTCCTCCTGCCACATCTGTAACCCTCACACCACAGGGTCCGTCCTCCTGCCACATCTGTAACCCTCACACCACAGGGTCCGTCCTCCTGCCACATCTGTAACCCTCACACCACAGGGTCCGTCCTCCTGCCACATCTGTAACCCTCACACCACAGGGTCCGTCCTCCTGCCACATCTGTAACCCTCACACCACAGGGTCCGTCCTCTCCGTGGGCCACCGTGTTGTTGGGCTCACAGCGGGACGAGGCCGGCGAGTTCTGCATGACCACCAGGCGAATGGGCGACTGGCTGGGCGGCGCCGGCGTGGTGTCGGGCGCGTACTCCTTGGTCGGGTCTTTGCCCCGGCAGTCGTACAGGATGCAGGAGATGAGGAAGACCAGGAGCAGGATGACATAGCTGGCGACCAAGATGATGAGGTTCAGGGTGACGGGGTCAATCTCCAGGTAGAACTCCATGAAACCCATGGTGCCACTTCATATCTCGACCCGGAGGGAAGAGAGGGCGGGAAAGTAGCAGAAACAGAAAAAGGAAAGAACAGAAATAAAGGGAAATATTTGTGAAACGAGGAGAACCAGCAAAAACCCAAAAGACTGATGATAGACGGAGGATGGACAGCTGGCTGGAAAGAGAGAAAGAGCAAAAGATGAGGATGGACAGGGAAATGAGGGATCAGCTGAGAGAAAGAGAGAGAGCGAGAGAGAGAGAGAGAGAGAGAGAGAGAGAGAGAGAGAGAGAGAGAGACAGCAGGAGGATGGGAAGCTTTGACGGTCGTTAATCCTCGACCTCCAGCAGCCAATGACCAAAGCTGCTCATTTTTAATAACTTAAGCCTCCATTATTTTGATTTTGCCAACTACAGGAACACGTGGAGACCAAACTCCTCTCAGTAAGATGGAGGACCAGCAGCGTCATGTAACAACACGTTAATTCATCACTCAGTGTTTGGTGTGAAGCTGCAGCTCCACGTGAACGTTCATGTTTATCACGTCCTCATGTCTCGGTCTTTTGGCCCTGAGTGCCGTCTCACAGGCACAACTCTCTGTCCATCATCCCTCACTTCAGAACTGAAGCAGAATCATTATTATTGTGTTGCATTTTGGCAGTCAGTGATTGTGTATTTACTCTGTGTTCATTCTTTGTCTCAAAGCTTTGAGCTGCAGGTTCATCCTCTGGGTTCAGTCTCTTCTTTATCCAACCTGCAGCTCAGGGGCTTTGCAGCTGATTTACCACGAGCTCCTGGAGGTGGCGCTCTTTTCTCACAGCTCATGGTCTCTCAGGACATATATCACATGTTATAAATGAACTGTATATATATATGTAAATGTATTATAAGTCATGTGACCCACATAGTAAACGCAGACGCAGCAGAACGAGGCTCCACATGTTGTTTGGATTCGTTCAGCATCTGTTAAACATCAGACAGGAAGTGCTACTGACAGGAAGTGCTACTGACAGGAAGTGTTACTGACAGGAAGTGCTACTGACAGGAAGTGTTACTGACAGGAAGTGCTACTGACAGGAAGTGCTACTGACAGGAAGTGCTACTGACAGGAAGTGTTACTGACAGGAAGTGCCACTGACAGGAAGTGTTACTGACAGGAAGTGCCATAGATATAAAGGCTAGATGTCTCGTCCGTGTTGCCGCCCAACGGAGTCGAACGTCCGCACATGGCGGCCATCTTGCCACAGGCGGCTCGCCCACCATTAACATTGTGTTGGTAGTGGTACATGTACTTTTTTAATAAAATAAAACGAAATAATTATTGATGTATATTTGTAAAGGGAAATTGTGTACCAATATAGAACATTATTCTATTTTTTTGAAAATAACATAATTAATCATAAGTATGCAGTGTCATCACTACATCTCTGATGTTTGTAACAAACCAAACCGTTTAAAAATCGGTTGAAAATTGAGCAAGTTATGGTTATTTAGAAAGTACATACAACTACAACACAATGTTATGGGTGAGTGAGCTGCCTGTGGCAAGATGGCCGAGACTTATAGCCTTTATATATATATATATCTATGGGAGGTGCTACTGACAGGAAGTGTTACTGACAGGAAGTGCTACTGACAGGAAGTGTTACTGACAGGAAGTGTTAGCGACGCTTTGTGTTCACCGCTGGTAGTCGAGTCATGTGACTGATGAGAACCAATCAGGAAGAGAACGTGTCATTGTTTACTCAAGTCTCAGTTTCTGTTCAGACTCAAACACAAACCAGAGTTTCAAACTGAAACCAGATCAGTTCACACGCGTCTCTGCTTCAGAGTCATGTAGGACGCCAGGTGAAGCAACAGCAGTGATGGTGTTTATGACGTCATCTGAAATCCAAACAGCTGTGATGAGACCACCTCCACCATCCGGTCCTGATGATGTCACCATGCGGCCTCTTATCACAACCTTCTCACAAGAGGGCGAGCGACTGGACCCACGACAGCAGCCACGGTGGAAACAGTCGCTGCCACTCTTTTCCAACACAATGTGCACTTCCTGCTTTGAGGCGCTGCCCCCCCCACCCCCCCCGCCCCCGCCGGCCCCGCCG
>CM028864.1:379650-393854 GCA_016801935.1 Platichthys stellatus
CACCACCTCCTCCTGACGCAGTCCCCCCCCCCCCCCCCCGGGTTATTATCTGGTTGTGTGTCTGTGCGATGCTAGGCAACATAAACACAACTAAATATAACAGCGAGCTGCTACAAGCTCGTCGAGAGCGAGAGGAAGAAGACGAGTCGGGTCAGAACTTCACTTTGACAAAAGAACAAATAAGACACAGATTCTAAAGTTGGATTCATGACGTCTGATCCTGCTCGAGTCAAACACACAAAGTCTTCATGACACAACTGAAACACATCCCGACCTGTGACCTCACGTCACGTTGAGCCGGGGCCACGTTCAGAGAGAATCATCGTCTGTACCTTTTCTTTATTATAATATATCGATTATGAGCAGCATCTAGTTCCAGACTGAACATGTTTTATAGAAACTCTTTCCACATCATCAGAGTTCAGTCAAGGAGCGTTTCAGGGTCTGACTCATTTATTCACTGAATAAAAGCACAGATTGAAAATAATGTTCCTAAATTTCCCTCTGCACATATTCACGTCACCTTAATGAGCCAGAGTTTCATATTCAACTGATTCTTCAAGCTTTAGAAACTGAGAATGTGAAACATTTGAATTGGTTCACCAGTTTAACAGGAAGTGATATTTTATTGAGATGTTGTTGTTCTTATAAACATGAATTATTAATCTTTGCTTTCATTAAGCAGCATTTGATGATTTTCAGGTTTTGACTTCAAACTTCCTTTAAACCTTGAGCTGCGTCTAATCCCAACGATTCCGTGACAATATTCCTTTGACACCATGTGACCCTTGGGGGCCTCCGTGGGAAGCTCTCTGATTTTAAGTCGTGAATTTAGTTTCATTCTGTGACGACTGATCCATCGTGAAACTGTTTTTATTTTCTCTTCATCTCAGAACTGGACGTTTGTATAAGAACGTTGAACCGACGTCCAGCTCAACCGCTGTGCGTCATGTGACCCACGGCGCCGCCTGCTGGACTCAGTTGGTCTGGTGTGTTCAGGTTCTCGGCCTCAGCCGTTCAGAGGGTTTCGGGGGGGTTTCTCATCAGGGCACACAGAACCCCCGACTGGCAATGAGGGCAGTCTGACTCTCCCTCCGTTTGTCCTTCTTCTTCCTCAGTCGAACCCTCCAGCAGAGGGCGCTGGAGCCCAGCAGACCCAGGCCCGTGGAGAGCAGCACCAGCCCCAGCACCGAGATGGTGGATCCGTGGGAGTTGAAGGTGTATGCAACCGCCGTGACCACGATGCCGGCGATAAGGACAACCACGGCAAACGGCACGGTGCAGCGGTAGCAGGACATCTCGGCCCCCCCGGTGGCCGCGGTCAGCTGGACCTCGTTGACGTGTGGGACGCGTGTCACCACCACAGCGCCTGGGTCCTTCCTGGGCTGGTCCCGGTTCAGCTTCTCGGCAGAGATGGACGCCGGCGGCTTCATGGCACTCCTGGGGATCCTGGGACCGCCTTTGCAGTGGAGGTCGTCCATGTTAATCTTACTGGTGAGAAAGAGGTGCGCCATCTTGATACTGATGTCAGCCAATCACAGAGCAGCTAGCTGGAAACAGAAAGTGTGTCAAAACACAAACAGTAAATAAAGATGGACACCATGACGGCTCGCAAAAGTGAAGACAAATTATTTCAATTGCCCCCTGGTGGCTGGCTGCAGGAATGTAAACCTCCTCCATGTTAGCAGATGGGACATGTTGTTAAAACATATTAGTAGAGATGTTTCTGTCGTTCAGGTCGTTCTCATCTCTCTGATGTGTGTTCACGTTCTGATCAGTTTGGTTTGAATGATGACAACTGAGACTGGCTCCTGATTGGTCGAGGGAGTGTGTGGGCTGGACCTTAATACCAAGACTCCACCCCATAACCACTACTGCTCAGACTCTGACTGTAAATGACCTCATCACCACCAGGGGGCAGCGTTTAAATCTGGGACATTTTAGATAAGAGAGTTATTTATGAAAACTTCAAACTGTCCTCGCTCTTTATTATTCTGTATCTAGACCACCCCCACCCACACACACACACACGCACACACATTGTGATGATGCAGCTGCAGTTTTCTGTTTAAAAGTAAAAGCAGCTTCTGGTTTCTCACAGTTTTTATTCTCAAGAACTCACTCTGCTCCTTCTGCTCCTCTGCTCCTTCTGCTCCTCTGCTCCTCGGCTCCTCTGCTCCTTCTGCTCCTCTGCTCCTCTGCTCCTCTGCTCCTCTGCTCCTCTGCTCCTTCTGCTCCTCTGCTCCTTCTGCTCCTCGGCGCTCTGCATCGTCGTCTCTGCAGGAAGAAATGAGGGAGTATGTCTATCAATAGTAGAACGGGTGAGGAGGGGGACTCCCCTTCACGCCTCTCCCTCCTCCTCCTCCTCCTCGCTCCTTCTGCTCCTCTGCTCCTCTGCTCCTCTGCTCCTTCTGCTCCTCTGCTCCTCTGCTCCTCTGCTCCTTCTGCTCCTCTGCTCCTTCTGCTCCTCTGCTCCTCTGCTCCTTCTGCTCCTTCTGCTCCTCGGCGCTCTGCATCGTCGTCTCTGCAGGAAGAAATGAGGGAGTATGTCTATCAATAGTAGAACGGGTGAGGAGGGGGACTCCCCTTCACGCCTCTCCCTCCTCCTCCTCCTCCTCCTCCTCACCACCTCCTACTGGACCAACCAGAGGAGTTTTAACTCTTTCCTTCCTTCGGCTGGTACCAACCCGTCCACACAGCATCTCATTGAGCGATCACTGATAATCTGATGGAAGAGGAAACTGTGACAAACGGGATCCAGATGTTTCTTCAGATGTTCTCGGCTGCAGACGAAACATTTAAACATTAGTTAATTTATTAGTATAATAAACCTCAACATAAATATACAAAGAATACAAAACAACACACTCACACACACCATGCTGAACACACACACCTACACATGTGCAAACACAAACGTGAACACACTTCTGATCTTAAATCTCTCACACATTTATTTCCTGGAGGTTTTATTTATGTTGTCTCTTCTGTTTTTCCTGTGAGCATCAGAACATCTGAAGTGAAGGCGTCACATGACCTCCGCCCTGCAGCTGGAGAGGTGTGGGAGGAGTCAGCTGAGGTTTGTTTATTGTTCTGATCCCGTGTCGTCCTCTTAGACTCTGTCTCCACGTCCAACGTCTACAAACTGACGAGCTGCGAGCACATGTAACACACCTTCACTTCCTGTTTGTTCGAAGCAGTAACGCTCAGGTCACTTTATGAACCATAAATAAAGGTGTTTTTGATCTGCTCCGTTGAGTTTGATTCTCAAGTATTTATAACTGAAGCAATAAATCCTGCTGGGCTGCTGTCTTGTTGCTGTTTTGACATCATCGGTCTTTAAATGCAGCCTCTGTCACCTGACTCCACCCACAGGCTTATCCGATTGGATGTCTTTAAGCCAATCACAGGGTTTTACATAATCTAGAGTGGCCTGCATTGACCACACCCTCTTTTTCAGGAAACATGGCCGACCACGAAGCGAAGATGAAGAGTGACGTAAGCAGCCATGTTGGAAACACCAGGTCACATGACCATGGCCTGTAGATGAATCGTTTAGAAATAAAAACGAGGCGACCGTGTCACAGCTCTGGCCACGCCTCGCCCCCCCCCCCCAAAACCATCCAATCAAATTACAGAAACAGAGAGAGAAACACGGTGAGTTGACTGGAAACACGCAACACAAAAATTGTTGAATAAACTAAACTGTTGTGACCTGCAACATGATTGGCTTGATGTTTCCTGTTTGGCTGCTAACAAAGCAGATGATTGGTTTATTAGCAGGAGGGGGCGGGACATGGTCAGGTTCGTCCTTTGTGACATCGATGTTGAAAGACAGTTGGTCTTTGTGATGCTTCACTACCTCTTCAGCGTGAACGTTAGACCCCGCCCCCTCAGGGAGCGAGCTGGGGGGGGGGGCCTTCACTGCAGTTTTTAGATCTGTGAACTCTAATGGATCTTAAATCCTGATTCTGACGCTCCCACAGTTTCCAGCTGGACACATCTGGACTCGTTTTGAGAGCGAGCACACTCTGCTGCTGCTGATCCTGTCAGGGGCCAGCAGGGGGCCCCGGCGAGTCCTCTGATCAGGAGCCAGGGGTCAGAGAGAGAGAGTGAAAACAAGGAACCTAGACAGATCAGTTTCTGATCGTAAATCTCATAAAGGTTCTCTGCGTTGGTTTATTTCCCAGCAGCCCCCTGGGCTCTCAGCCTTTAGTTCCCTGAAGGATTCATGGAGATTTTCTAAAGAGGGAAATCTGTTGATTAAAACCTGAGGTTGATTTCCAGACGAGAACTAAGCGTCTTCCCTGCATCAGTGGGTTTGAGCCAGCAGTTATTCAGTTGGTCTCTGGAGACCTCGTCCTTCCTCTGCAGCAGACGGGGCTTTTCCTTTCTCCTCCTTCCTGTGAGCGCAGGTGGGATCAACGCTCAGTTTGATCCAGAACAAAGTGGAAACGTTGACTCTGCATCTTTTCAGCTTCACACGTCCGAGTTACTGAGAAAAACCTTGTGATCTCCACAAAGCAGCATCACGAGTAAAGACAACTATCCTGAAGGTGGCGCCACAGACACAGTTCATTTGTAATCAATATTAAATCAGCTTTTTATCAATCAAAGCAAATAAATCATCTGAATTTCAATTTAAGGTTTATCTGTTTTCCAAAAATCACACAGAGGGAGAGAATCAGGGGAGGAGAAGAAGGAGCTCCAGGTTTGGACGGGCAGAGGAAGCGCTCCCATAATTCCCTGTTATCATGTGGTGTCCATCATGTCAGGATTACATCACTTCCTGTCGCCGAGCGTCCACACAGCGGCCGCGGCGCTGGAGAGACAACAGGTTCCCAGTTCAGAGGTCAACAGGTCACAGAAAACATCACAGGCATCCAAACCTTTTAAATTCAGTCAAAACACTACAGTTCCCATGTGCCTCAGCGGCAGCTGGAGGAGAGGAATCAGCTGAAACTGTTGGAATCTGTCAAAAGATCAATAATCAATAATCAACGCTCGTCCACAGGAAGTGTCAGAGAGTGAGAGATTCATCAGGTGATTAGTTTCAAACGTTTTATAACAAAAATTCACTTAAAAGTCTGAAAATCAATAAGAAATTAAGAAATCAGTGATAAATAGTTCATGTGAATATCAGCTGAAATCCTACTGACATCTAGTGGTGGCAAAAGGAACTACAAATGTCATAATGAATTTCACATATTTGAAGTTTTATTGAAACAACATATTGTATTACATTAGTAAACATGTGTTATAGAGTGACAACAAGTTAATAATAGTCTTGCGGATCTTAACACAATCAACCTGTATTATTTAGATAAAGGGATCATATTTAATTACAATCTAAACTGCTTATTGAGACTCGGCCCTGCGCGGCTCAGTGAGAACAGTATTGGGACGGGGCCCTGCGCTGCTCAGTGAGAACAGTATTGGGACGGGGCCCTGCGCTGCTCAGTGAGAACAGTATTGGGACGGGGCCCTGGCTCCAGATGTGCACTGAAACCTGAATCCTCCTCGCTGCTCTGGATCTGTGTATTTTGGGATGTTTGACTCGAGGCTGGACAAAGACACGTTTCCAGGAACAGTGTGACCGAGCAGATGTTTCTGCTGTGGGAGGAGGAGAAGAAAGAGGAGGAGAAGAAAGAGGAGGAGAAGAAGAGGAGCGGGCGTTTGTGCAGAAGAAGAAGTTTCCTCTCTGACGGTCAGTCTCTGGTTGGAATGTGCGGAGCTGTTTGAAACTGTCAGTGTAACTAGTTAGTGTAACTAGTCCATTGTGTGAGTGGAGGTCAGGGGACTAGTTAACAGTTAGTTAGTGTCAGTTTAACTCACCGGGTGTTTTCTCTTTAACTCCCTGACGAGCCCAAACAGTGTGCACGTGCACGCTAACACGTTAACTCGAGCTTCATCGTGCACGTTAACTTGGACTTTAACTTCACTTCATTGTTAACATTTAAGTGAAGGGGGGGGGTGTAACTGAAGTAACTAGTAACTTATGAAACACCTCATCCTCCGTTCTGCTCCTGTGACGTCATCAAGTGTTTACATGTTTTTACTTTGATCAACTAACTGAATGAAAAGACACCAGCTGGTTTCTAACACATGACGTCACCGTTTAGATACTCACTAGCTCTCTAACCAACTAACCAACCAGCTCACTCACTCAGGCTCCTCCCCCTCAGATATGGCTGAAGATGTCCGTGGACTCTGAGAACTCCAGTGTTCTGACGTCATGCCTCTTCCAAACAGCTAATGAGAAAGATGAGAGGTGAGGGGGGGGGGGGGGGGGGGGGGGACAAGGGGGGGGTTCACAGGAAACCTCTTATTTCTTTTCTTCTTCTACTTCCTGTGAATTCTTTTCATTCATTGGTTCAATCCACAGGTTCATGATGAACATTCACACCTATTGGCTGGAAACGACCAATCAACATCCAGTTCCTCCACAGATGTTAAATATTTGGAATCAAACATGTTTTATGACCCTTGACCTCGAGGAGCTTGTTGTCTTCTCCGTCCCCTTTTCTTCTTCGTCCTCTCCTGTCCTCTTCGTTTTCCTCATCTTCTCCGTCCTCCTCATCTTCTACATCCTCTCTGTCCTCTCCGTCCTCTTCGTCTTCTCTGTTCTCTCTGTCCTCTCTGTCCTCTCCGTCCTCTTCGTCTTCTCTGTTCTCTCCGTCCTCTCCGTCCTCTTGGTCTTCTTGGTCTTCTTTGTCTCTTTTATTCTTTATCTCGTCTCTCTGTGATGATGACCTCACTTCCTGTCCTCTCTCTCTCCTGCAGCGTTCTGGAGATGCTGAGTTACTCGAAGTTCTCCGACCTGGAGACATGGCTGTGCACGCCTTCCTCGCTGCTGCTGCCCCGGGCGCTGGACTCCGCCTTCACCTCCTCCTCCTCCTCCTCCACCTCCTCTTCCTCACATGCGTCCAACAACTCCTCCCCCTGCTCCTCCTCACCTGCCTCCAACTCCCGTCGCTCCACCGTCAGCGACCCGGGAGACGACGACAGGTAATCCGAGGTTTTCACCCGAACAGGAAGATGAACAGAATGAAACAGGAAGCTTCAGATGAGCGTTTGTGTCGATGGACTTTAAGATCATTTATTCACGTGTCTGTGAGAGAAATTTGAAGAATGAAGAACTTTCAGTTTTCTGTGGTTTCCTCGACCAACACTCATTTTACTGGATTAGTTTGTTGCAGCTTCAGTTTGACATTTCGAGCTTTAAGGTTCAGACCATAGACCGAAAATGATTAACGACCGGAAGGCTCTTTACTGGCTGCAGGGGGCGCTGCTGCTCAGCCAAGTCACATAGAGTGTGTGTGTGTGTGTGTGTGTGTGTGTTTGTTCTGATGTGGTTTATGTGGTTTGATGTGAACAATGATTCACAATCATGTTCGTACAGAAGCTTTAAAAGAATCCGTCTCTCCCTCTGGGGACGGACATCGTCTCTGTTCAGACATCAAAAAGAGACAAATAGAATCTGTGGTCAGTGGAGAAGCAGCTCCGCCCCCTGCTCCTCCCCCTGCTCCTCCCCCCTAGAGAAACATTGTTCCTCCGTCTGGCTCCATGGAGGAAGAGATAAGGAGCCCGCTGGGGCCCTGAGGGGACACACTGGTGTTTATAGATGTGGAGGAAACATGCTGCTAATATAAGAAAGAGAGGCCGTTATAAAGAGGAGGAGGAGGAGCAGGAGGAGGAGCAGGAGGAGATGAGGAGTCGACCTCACTACAATCTGAGGTTTTCAAAATGACTCCTCAGGAGGATTCTTCATAGAACTTAAATTCTAAAATGATCTTGACCTCTGACCTCTGCAGCAGGATCGTTCCTCTGAGGCTGCGTCTCTATTTTTACTTCCTTTCATGTCCTCTCTGGAGACTTCACATCTTCATGTATCTGAAGACTGAACAAACTAAAAGAGTCTAAAACCAGAACAAAGGATAAAAGAACTGAAAGTGAGTTTTTCAATCAGCACATAAAACACCAAGATTCATAAATATAGAAAAATGATGCGTCGTTAAAAACTGACCTCGAGCTGTTTTCATCCTCTGAGACAAACATTCATGAATACAATATAATTGTATCAGTAGAGTGATTGGCAGCTGTCAATCAAATGTCAGATACGTGAGTGAGTGGCGAACCGGATCTGATCAGGCTGGATGAATTTTCATGTCGCCCCCTGCAGGTTGTCAGAGATAGAATCCACCGTCTTCTCTTCTTCACTGGCGATGGACACGCCCTGTCTGTCCACGCCCCTCCTCTCCTCAACCCCTGCCGCCGCCGCGCTGAGCTCGGGGACGTCAGCCGGAGACTCCGCCTCCCAGGGCGGGGTCAGCCTCAGGAAGCGGCGGCGGCTCGCTGCCAGTCCTGGAGGACTCCACTGGAACTCTGCAGGTGAGACCTGAGCATGTGACCTCTGTCAGACAGGAACAGGGAGACGCTGCTACAGGAGTCATGTGACTGACAGGATGTGGTCAGTGTTTACAAAGGTCTAACTTCCTGTTCGTCCAGACTCGACCTGTTTTCAGAGTCCAGGTCAGATCCAGAGTTTGTGTTTCACAGCTGAACAACTCAGCAGCAGGTTTTCAGGTTTTGTCAGGTGATGTGAACATGATCACATGACCTCTGCAGCAGAGGTCATGTGATCATGTTCACATCACCTGACACGTCCTCAGCTCTGATCACCACAAACTCTCCTGAGATCTTCGTGTGGGTCAGCACTTCTTCACCTGAGATCTGAGTGTTGTCTCATTGTTGTTAATAACCGGGTCAATAATTTGTTGTTGTGGACGTGCCGTCTCTCTCTCTCACTCTCTCACTCTCACTCTCACACACACACACACACACACACACACACGCACACACACACTTGTATTTACACTGTGTTGGGGCTGTGCTTCCTGTAGCTCCACCCTCCTGGAGAATGATAACGAGCTTCCTGTGGGACAGATTAACATCCGTCTCCTCGTTATCAGGTGTTCGACTCGTCAGCGCTCGGAACTCGTGGTTCAGTCTCAAATCTTCACGTCTGTAGATGATTTTCACTCAGAGATTTTCCTGAAGATGTAAATAGATGAGTCAGTATTTCTTTAACTCTTAATGATGAGGAGTCATAAAGTTTTATTTTCCATCATTACACACATTTGTCTGTTTTAAGTCGATTTTACATTTAACAGGTTTGAGACTATCAGACAATTATAAATAAACATCTGTTCTGCTGTTTACTCTGTCAATAGTTTAAATGACTGATGGAACGTTCAGTCTGACTGTGTCCACTAGAGGGCGCCATGACTGCAGTGATCAGATGAGTTTAATCTAATCAGATAATCTAATCAGATAATTGGTTCTTCTTCTTCTGTTGATTCATTTAAGTCTCATTGAAACAGATGAATATTTTAATCCACATTTTGTTTAATCCATAATTTATAAGAATAAAGAATCATATTTCATAGTTCCTGACACTGATACACTGAACTGTATTTATAATAGTTATATATGTATATTTAATAATTTCACCTTAATTTATAACTACTGCATCCAAGCCCAATACATCTGGGGCTTTATGGCTCTAAATGGGTCATAATTTGAAGATGTACAGATTTATTTTGTCTTCTGTTTTCCTCTAGCGATGCTGGAGAGGGAAATATTCCAATTTACACTCAATTAGCTGCATTTTAATTAAAAAACAAAAAGTGCATCTTAAGGACACAAACAACATAAATAACAATTCAGTAACTTCAGCCTTTTAACAGACTCAACAGTGGCTTCACACACAAACATGAAACAAAAAGTCCAACTACTGAGAAGTGGCTTCAAAAAGACTCGTGATGAATCCATGACAACCAGCACGGCCCTCCACTGCATAAAAAATCCCCTTCAAAATAAAAGCACAGGAGTCTTCGTGAAAATGGGTGGCGACCCACCAGCTGGGAATCTTAGGATATGTGCACTCCACCAGTTTTAATATCTGCGCTGGCGACACCTGGTGGCCAGAGGCCTCGTGTCACAGGTCGTCCATCTGTCCCATTCTTGTGAACACGATATCTTAAGAACTCCTCCAGAGGTCACCTGATATGAGTCTGGAGGTGAGTCAACCACAGGAGCTGATCTCTTCAGTGACATGTCAGGAGAGAGAACATGGTGCTTCCAGGGTTCTTCACCTTCATGTTCCTTCATCTCTGTCGTTCTGGACTTTCTTTCTACATTTCATTCACTTCACTCAGGAGGTCCGGAGTCGAACCTCCAGGCAGCGACCACAGCTTCACCTCATGTAGTTTTAATGCAGCAGCTCAGGTCGTCAGCTGCTCTGCACCTGACACTTGACACCTGACACGTGACACGTGACACATGACACGTCACACGTGAAACCACCGGAGAGAAGGTTCTGCAGAGATGAGCAGGATTCACACTCGTCTTCTTTGTCTTCTTCTGTGTCCGTCTCTCCAACCTGCTGCTGTTCCTCTCTTTCATCTTCTCATCGTCTCATATCTGTTCACACTCAGTATTTTAATATATATCATAAAATAACCAGTTTCCATAATATTTTTCTTATAGTTTCAATTAATAAAATTAGAATGAAAAATATCACGATTTCTTCAGATTGATTAATAAAAGCAGTTTTTAACTTTACAAAGTGCAGGTGTGTGTGTGTGTTTGTGTGCAGGTGTGTGTGTGTGTGTGTGTGTGTGTGTGTGTGTGTGTGTGTGTGTGTGTGTGTGTGTGTGTGTGTGTGTGTGTGTGTGTGTGTGTGTGTGTGTGTGCGCAGTGTACAGTAACAGCAGCTCGTCTCTGGTTTGTCTCGTCCAGGTTCGGTGCAGCGTGAATTCTGGTCACCTGATCCGTCTCCTGGGTCGGGGGGGTGTGCAGCAGCAGGAGGAGGAGGAGGAGCAAGGCGCCTCCACCTGGCTGAAGTGGGCAGGGCGTCAGCGGCGTGCGGCAGCGAGCGGGCGGCCTTGAGGAAGACGGTGTCGGTGGACGATCGTCTGCTGCAGCCGGCGGTCGGAGAGCGTGTGCGACTCCTGAGTCGACTGGAGAGAGGGAGGAAGAAGCTGAGGAACGTCCACGTGAGTGCTGCATCTTCTTCAAAGCTTTTCTAATATAACTTTATTCAAATTTAAAATGGATTCTGGAGGGGGAACATCACTTAGTTCTAATTTGCCCAGTTAATGTCAGATCAGTGATATTCATCGTGTCTGGAAAACGTTGGAACAACGTGAGACGTCACAAAATGTTTCACCATCTTTACTTCAGTTCAAACTTTACATTGTAGTAACCTGTCTTCACCACAGAGGGCGACAACCCTTAATAGTAATTAAACCAAACCATATTATTCTTTTTTCTCTTAACGCAAACTCAGCACTTCCTCTGTTTCACATTAAAGCCTCCAGTGGCTCCCTTTAATGAAAAGCTTTTATTGTGAAAGTTTCATTCATGTCGTCTGAAAGAATCGATCAGAATAAAAAACTAATTTTATTATATTTAAATATTTGATCAGTTGATGAGATACGACCTGAAAATCTCAGTAGAAGAAGAAGTCTGGAACGCTCTGCACGTTGTCGCCCTCTGTGGCCGAGAACAGTATCATTACTGTCATGTTTAGACCACAACAAAGATGGCAGACACGTGTGGTCAGAGCCACTCTCACTTCCTGTCAGTTACACACCTCGTCGTCGCTCAGAGAATATAAATCCTGCTCACACAGTCTGACACACACTTTGTTCAGCTATGTTAGTGGGGACATTCATTGGCATTATGCTTTCCCTCGCCCCCCCACCCTAACCCTTAACCTTAACCCCCAAACAGTCCGTTAAAGGGGGGGTCACAAACGGAGGACTGGCCAAAAAGTCCTCACTTTGTAGATTGTAGACTCAAACACAAAGATATCTGTACAAGAACACACACACACACACACACACACACACACACACACACACACACACTCCTACTGCTTCACAGACAAACTGATCTCAAGTCAGAATCTCCTTCAACACGACGTTCTGACGTTCGAGTCTAAAATAAACTTTTCTTTGACTTGATCTTTTTTGGGACTTTAGTTTCTTCTCAGAGTTTAGTGAAACTCAGAGTTGTTTGTTTGTTGATTGAGTTCATGTTGTTTTGTTTTAACCTTTGACCTCTGAAATCTTCCTCCAGTGTTACGTTGATATTTATACTTCCTGTGATGTCATTTCCTGCTGAATCTACAAATACCTCACGTTTCTAAAATCGGATCAACCTCAGCTGAAAGGTTCCGAGTCATTAAACTATAATAAAGGATCAAAGGACTGAAACTGTTATAAATAGAAATTCAGACACGTTTTATCATCAATAAACTGATAAAACAGATTGATCCTTAAGATTCTAAATATAGAAACATGAACTGAATATTTCTTATTTTAGTTTTGAGGGATGAACATTTTATGCCTGGTTTTAAACGGGGCTCCTGTGATTGGCTGTCGTCAGTGTGAGTGATGTGTAAACTGCTCTGACCTCAGATCAGCAGCAGATGTTCGTCTCTGCTCGTCTTCACTTTCTGCTTCACGTCTCAGTAAATAACAGATTTCCAGGCAACACAGGCAGGACGAGTGAGTCCCTGTGTCCCTGTGTCCCTCTGTCCCTCTGTCCCTCTGTCCCTCCGTCCCTCCGTCCCTCCGTCCCTCCGTCCCTCTGTCCCTCCAGCGTGCCCTGGCTGCTGTGAAACAGAGGGATAGTTGTGTTTCTGTGGAAAGTTCCTGAGTGGACGCAGCAGGTGGACGACAGACGAGCGTCTCTTTATTATTTCACAGTGCAGCTTGGTTTCTGAGAGCTGGTTATAAACCTGCTGCTGTTACTCACCTGTGTCCACACCATCCGTCCGTCCTTCTCATTTCAATCATAACTCAAATATAACTCATAGCTTCTTTATCTCTGTCGGGAGAAGTGACGAGTGGTTGTTCCTAACCCTAACCCAGAGAAGAGCTTGTTCTTAAAACATCTCAACTTGGTTTTATTTCTTCAACCTTTATTTAACGAGGATTCCGTTTAGATCAAAATCTCTTTTCCATTATTAACATACTTTTTATACCTCACGTTTCTCTTTAATATCAGAAACAAAACTGTACTGTTGTCCTCTGAGATAGGTGCAGGTTAGAAAGCTCCAGCAGGGGGCGTGCTCTCTGTCTGTGGAGCTGGAGGTGACTGAAGGAGAAGTGAACCACAAACAGTCTTTCTCTCCGAGGTCGTCAGGTTCTTTTCCACAGAATCCAGAGCCACTCGGTGAAATGAGTGAAATGGTCTTGATCTCAAAGTGCTTTACAGTGCACTTGATTTACATTCATATGGTGCATCTGTGGGAACACTGGGAATCGAACCGCTGCCCTTCTGTTTAGAGGATGACCGCTCTCCCCCATAGCCACATCCATCCCGCTCTATGCATCTGAACAGAACGAGCTGTTCAACACTGTGTAGTGATCAATAGACCAATGGCTGATCTCTACACAGTGTTTACATCGGAACGTTGATCGTGTTGTAACGTTGGCAGCTGGTGACGTAACGACTGGTGTCCCAGTTCCTATACTGGGAGATTTACTCCCCCTCCCCCGTGTGGCGTGGAGGGAACATATCCGTTGTTAGAATAATGAACCTAAACTAACTCCAGCCCGTCTCCCGTCTTGTGTGCATTTTGATTTATTCATCAGGATCAGACAGTGAGCCCCTGCTGGAGAGATGAGGGGGTGCAAGAGGAAAGAGGGCGTCTTAGTGTCGTACAGAATAGAGCTCATTGTGTACAGGAGGGAGTTGTGTGTGTGTTTACTTTCCTGTGTTTCTCAAGCCAACCCACTGTCTTTGTGCAACAACGCTCACTCACACACAAACACAGACACACACAGACACACTCACACACACACACACTCACACTCACATACACACACAGACACACTCACACACACACACACACACACACACACTCACATACACACACAGACACACTCACACACACTCAGAGGACTTACATTGATTTCCTGGAGACTATCTATAACCTTGACAATAGTTAATACTTACCCAAGCCTAACCCTAATCTAAATCAAAAATTTACCTTAACCTAACCTTAAAACACATCTTCAGGTTAAAATGATTGACATTATGAGGACCTTAATCGGTTTACACAGTCACATTAGTCCCCCTTGTGTGACTTTGTAAACCGATTAAGGTCCCCTAAATACAAATAATAT
>CM028864.1:404851-422221 GCA_016801935.1 Platichthys stellatus
TCGATGAATGTGTTTTTATAAAATGAGTCAGAACAGAAGCGTTTGAAGTGGAAGGAGAAACAGAACTGGTTTATTCCCATCAGTGGCTACATGCAGCTAACTGGTCACCAGCAGGTGTCAGTGGTGTGTTCAACACATCGTGATCCACAGTGGAAAACCTGCTCGGCTGCAGATCAATAAAGATCTGGTTTGAAGCTAATTCTGTTAACAGGCTGAACCCCCCCCCCCCCCATCTAACACAACTTTAATTGGCTCTTAGCGGCGGCCTCAGGCGGCGGTTACATCAAGAAGCCGTCTGTCACCGCTCTGGAGTCTCTGATTTTACTTCATGTACAAACAGCTTATCAGTAAATTGTAAAAACTCTTTTGAAACACCTTGCTCAAGGGCGCTGAGGCGCTGATGGATGGTGTAAACCATTGAGTTTCAGCGTGAAGCGGCGTTCTCGCTCTTCACACCACTTCTCCATGTCTGTCGCCATCATCACAACATCCCTGTGAAATTTGGTCACTAAGATTCATCGTGTGTGACAGGGGATGCAGGTCATAGTGTGTGTGTGTGTGTGTGTGTGTGTGTGTGTGTGTGTGTGTGTCTGTGTGTGTGCAGCCTGCTGACATTTACAGACCAGTCACAGATTGAAGAGAGAGGTAGATGGGGGAGGGGGGGGAGAAACAAAAGTGTCAGACGATGTCACTGCAGCGTCTGAAATCAGAAGAATCCAGATATTCAATTTATTAAAATCAGAAATCAAAGTGACGGAGCAGACGAACAGTTGGACATCAGTGTTTTCTCGATCTGAGATAAAGTCGATATAATGACGTTTCTTTGAAGGAGAAATATTCTGTTCATCTTCATGTTCATCATTTGATTTGTGTTGTAGCTCTAAAGTTTCTTCCGACTGTCCATCGCTGCTGCTCCTCTCTTCAGCCTCTGTCTCAAACACTTGAGCTCCTGTCTCTTTAAGACCCTTTTCCTCACACTGACTCTTCACCTTCTCCAGCTTCACTGATGTTTGTTTCCTCTCAGAGAACAATATCAATATTTCATCTTTAACAGTGAATCTGCCCCTGTGTCCCTGAGCAGGACAAGCAGGAGCATATTAATCCTATGAGACAATATTTCAGACAGTTACTCAGTGGAGTAAATAACAGGAGAAAAAGAAACGCATTATATCAATATTCTTGCTCAGAACATATTAAGAAAATTACTGCAATATCATTATACATGTAAAAACAAATAATCCAGTTGGGACCAAAACTCATGGGCACAGATTTGTTTAGATTTTAAATCATATTTCAATTTAAGTGTAATTATTTGTACAGTTATTGGTACAGAAAAAAAACGAGCGGCTAAATGTAGTGTGAACGTAACAGTCTCCTCTGGTCACATGGTCCCCCCCCCCCGTCCTTATTCCTAATGTAAACACTTAGAGGAGGAGGGGCTAGTGCCTTAGGAATTGTTGTGCAGTGAAAAAACTGTGATTCCGTGTTTAATTTAAATCTTTATCCAAATGACTCAGTGACACTCGGCTTCAGTAAAGATGTTTGTATCTGCAGAAGGTTTGAACTTTATCTCTTTGATTTCCTGTCATGTGATGATCGTTGGCTGTCGCCCCCTGCAGGCGATGCAGGGCAGCGACTGCATCTTTGAGGCGGTGGAGCAGCAGGACCTGGACACGGTGCAGATTCTTCTCTATCAATTCTCGGCCGAGGAGCTGGACCTGAACACCCCCAACAGCCAGGGCCTGACGCCGCTGGACATCGCCATCATGACCAACAACACGCCCATCGCCAAGCTGCTGCTGAAGGCCGGAGGCAAGGAGAGTCCTCACTGTGAGTACAACACGTGAACCTTCACTAACCAGGTGGAGAACAACGAGTACCTACGCTGTGATCGGTGTTCATCAATACGTCCACTAGAGGGCAGCGCACAGTCTACAGTTTATGACAATAACAAACATTGTGAGGACATGACAGCTCCTCCAAATTCAAGCCAATAATCCGGATCGCCCCCTGGTGGCAGTACAGGTCATAAACCTCTCCTCCTCCATGTTATCAGAAGGGACATGGACCAAATAAAAAAGAAAGATGGGTTCTGTCATTTCAGTAGTTTGAGTTTTCATGTTTCTGATCAGTTTGTTCAGAGTGAAAGTGTGTGTCTGTGTCTGTATGTGTACTTGTACAGATATCTTTGTGAGGACATTTTGTAATTCTGACCCACTTTTAATGGACTGACTGAGGGTTAGGACCTGGTTTGGGTTAGGACTTGGTTTGGGTTAGGACTTGGTTTGGGTTAGGACTTGGTTTGGGTTAGGACTTGGTTTGGGTTAGGACTTGGTTTTGGGTTAGGACTTGGTTTGGGTTAGGACTTGGTTTGGGTTAGGACTTGGTTTGGGTTAGGACCTGGTTTGGGTTAGGACCTGGTTTGGGTTAGGACTTGGTTTGGGTTAGGACTTGGTTTGGGTTAGGACTTGGTTTGGGTTGGGACTGGGTTTGGGTTAGGACCTGGTTTGGGTTAGGACTTGGTTTGGGTTAGGACCTGGTTTGGGTTAGGACTTGGTTTGGGTTAGGACCTGGTTTGGGTTAGGACTTGGTTTGGGTTAGGACCTGGTTTGGGTTAGGACTTGGTTTGGGTTAGGACCTGGTTTGGGTTAGGACTTGGTTTGGGTTAGGACCTGGTTTGGGTTAGGACTTGGTTTGGGTTAGGACCTGGTTTGGGTTAGGACTTGGTTTGGGTTAGGACCTGGTTTGGGTTAGGACTTGGTTTGGGTTAGGACCTGGTTTGGGTTAGGACTTGGTTTGGGTTAGGACCTGGTTTGGGTTAGGACTTGGTTTGGGTTAGGACCTGGTTTGGGTTAGGACTTGGTTTGGGTTAGGACCTGGTTTGGGTTAGGACTTGGTTTGGGTTAGGACCTGGTTTGGGTTAGGACTTGGTTTGGGTTAGGACCTGGTTTGGGTTAGGACTTGGTTTGGGTTAGGACCTGGTTTGGGTTAGGACTTGGTTTGGGTTAGGACCTGGTTTGGGTTAGGACTTGGTTTGGGTTAGGACCTGGTTTGGGTTAGGACTTGGTTTGGGTTAGGACCTAGAGACAAACAGTGGACACTTTACAGCAGGCCTCTTGTGTGACTCCCCGTCCAACAGCTTTAATAAGGTTTTTCGTTTAATGGTTTAACTTTTCCAATGATGCATGTAAGGCCAGGGCAATTACAGCTAAGTGATTTATTGTTGCGTTGGGGGGGAGGGGGGGGGCAGCCGTCCACGCAGCGGTGCGGGCGCCGAGCGGCGGTACCGTCCCATCCAAGTCAACAGACACAGAGTAAACACGGCTGCTGAATCCCTCCTGAGACCTGCTGCTCTCTGTTTATGTCATTCCTCAAGAGCCAAGTAAATCAGCCAGCTGACAGTGTGTGTGTGTGTGTGTGTGTGTGTGTGTGTGTGTGTTTGTACAGTTCATACTCTCGTTTGAAACACTCAAATATAAAAAGACACACATTTAAGCTCAAGAAATAAAGGTTTGTCTTTAAATAAGATACAAATATTTTAAAAGAAGTAAAAGTTCAGATTTTTGATAATTATACTAAAGAAGATTTCAAACTAAATCAAAGTGAAGATGATTCATTTCCTCGTATCATTTTCATGTATTGATCAGATGTGACATCATCATTGTGTTTCTTTGTTTACCTGGAACTCTGATGTGATTCCACAGGACGATGTTTCATCACGATGTGTGCGTTCATTCACAGACGATCTTTTATTTAGCAGTTAACGAGAATGTGGAGGAAACCAAACACGGAGCTAAAAGACAGAAACACTGACACAGACGTCACATGATCCGTCGTGTTGATCTGTAGATTAATGGAACTTCAGATTTTAATCTGTGAACTATTTTACTTTTCCAACTACTCAGTGGTTTGTGTGACGTTAAAAACATCTTTGAAGAACATAGATTTAAATTAATACTAATCTATTACACGTGAACAGTTGTAATTTAGCTGATACTCCACATTCATCCAGACTTTGTGGTTCTCAATATCAACAAGTATTTCACCAAAATATTCACCGACTTGTTTGTTAAAACCTGAGCAAACGTAACTCTGCTCAGTTGGGAGCTGATTCTTCCAGATTATTCCAACAGCACTGGAATGCACCATCACTGTGAGAGTGGATGAGTCGTCAGATGGATCCGTGATTGATTGGCTCTTTCAGGTGTGTGTGTGTGTGTGTGTGTGTGTGTGTGTGTGTGTGTGTGTGTGTGTGTGTGTGTGTGTGTGTGTGTGTGTGTGTGTGTGTGTGTGTGCGTGTGTATGTGTGTGCGCTCGTGCACTTGTGCGTGTGCGTGTGAATGAGGGTGTTGTTGTTTGTTTGTGTTGCTGTCACTGGCCGTGACTAAGAAGTGGAGCGGAGAGTGAGCGGGGGGGCGAGCAGCACAGCCGCAGTGTTTGGGCGAGTTGGCAGCAGAGAGAGAGTTTCACCGTGACAAATGTAGAGGACACACACATATACGCACACAGACACACAAACAGAGCTGAGTCTGTTACTCATGAAAAGTTAACAGAAGCTCATACATGTTGTGTATTTGCTATGTTCTGTCACATTCAAGACTGAACCCCCCCCCCCCCCCCCCCACTACAAAAGTTCCCTGAGACTTTTAAAAGCAGGGAACTCAAGGTTCCTGCAGAACGACGAATAAACTGACGACTCCAGTCCACCAGGAGGCAGTAATGCACCGATGACTGAATATAAAGACCATCACTAACTGTTAGTGAAAATGTATTTAAAGTCAACAGATTTTTAGGGGGGGGGGGGTACATTTCCCATCTGCTAACATGGAGGAGGCGTTTGGTCGTTTCCTGTTGTGAAGACGGAATCTGAAGAGTTCATCTGAAAACTTTATTTAATCATCAGGAAAAATTTGAGTAAAAATCACTTCTTCTATAAAACTGTCTTTATTTCATAAAATGTGTGTGTGTGTGTGTGTGTGTGTGTGTGTGTGTGTGTGTGTGTTGCAGTCGTGAGCGTGGCGAGTCGGGAGGCCCACCTGAGCTCTCTGGTGCTGGAGGCGGAGCGCCGGGCCTCGGACCTGGCGGCTCAGGCCCAGAGGGACGGCCTGTCACTGGAGGCCTGTCACAAAGACAAGCAGCTGAGGATCTGGGAGTGGAGGAGCAAACTGTACAAACGCATGAGCACCGGCTTCCAGCACGCACGTGAGTCGACATGTTACACACCAGTTCCCTGCAGCACGTGAGTCTACATGTTACACACCAGTTCCCTGCAGCACATGAGTCTACATGTTACACACCAGTTCCCTGCAGCATGTGAGTCTACATGTTACACACCAGTTCCCTGCAGCACGTGAGTCTACATGTTACACACCAGTTCCCTGCAGCACATGTGAGTCTACATGTTACACACCAGTTCCCAGCAGCATGTGAGTCTACATGTTACACACCAGTTCCCTGCAGCACGTGAGTCTACATGTTACACACCAGTTCCCAGCAGCATGTGCACGTCAGCTTTTCTGTAACCTGGACTCATCGTTTATACTAAATGTAATTAAATAGATGTAGATGACAGGTCGAGAAAGTGAAGCTAATGCCTGAAACCTGTCTTCTGTGTAGTGACCAGCAGGGGGTGACTGCACTGGTAGTTTCTATAGCAGTCTATTAGAGAAAAACGTCGGTAAACATTATCCTGTGTTGGGGGGGTGGATACCACAGTGTGATTGACATCTAGCACCGTCCAATGGCTGCAGATGGCAGGTTCAGCCCTCAGTCAGTTGGAACTCGATGTCCTCATGTGTCTTCTGTCCCTGCCCCTGCTCAGGAGCGCCGGAGGCCCCGTCCATGGTCCGTCTGAGCGTGAGCAGCAGCTCCACGCTGAGCGTGTCGTTTCAGGAGCCGCTCTGTCTCAACTCCACGGTGGTGACCAAATACCGAGGTAACAAACCGTCCCTCCCAGAGTCTACATGTTACACACCAGTTCCCTGCAGCACGTGCACGTCAGCTTTTCTGAAACCTGGACTCTGAGCTCTCAACTGACCCGGGCCGCTTTTATAAAACAGTGCGTAGGATCCACACTTAAAGTCTACGTGTGCACAAAAGCTGAAAATGGTGTACCCACAAAAGTGTCAGTGTTTATTCATTAATATTCCGTTGCACACACACACACACACACACACATTACATGAAATCTGAAGTCGCACTTATTATAGAAGATATAACTGTTGATCTATGTTACAGTAATTTGCTCTAAGGTGAAGGTTTTATGGAACAGAAATAAAACAGTTGGTTTTTAGTTTAATGATGAAGTGGATCAATAATCTGGATTCAATTCACCTCCTCACGTCTGCATCACCACTTCCTGTTCATGAAAAGTGGTGTCGCACAAAATCTTGTCTGAAAGATGCGTAAACTCAATTAGAACCGAGGCTAAAGTCACTGACCTCTGACCTCAGCGACCTGAAGGTCACAGAGAGGATTCAGATTCCTGCTGAGACAGGAGACTCAGATGTTTGTTGCTGTCACATGACGACTCATGAATCGTTCACGCTCATCAGAGTTTCACACGTTTATTCATCAAATGTTAACAGTTCCTCAGAAAGGGTCTTCTGACATCAGGGACTCCTCCTCTCTGCAGGACGTCCTCCACTGCTGAAGATGGTTGACATTTTAAAACCAGAAAGACGAGAAGGGGACAAATATCCAGTCTCAAACAGCGCCACCTAGAGACACTGGAAATACATCAGAAACATAGCCTGTTTATACTAAATGTAATTAAATAGATGTAGATGACAGGTCTAGAAAGTGAAGCTAATGCCTGAAACCTGTCTTCTGTGTAGTGACCAGCAGGGGGTGACTGCACTGGTAGTTTCTATAGCAGTCTATTAGAAAACGTCGGTAAACATTATCCTGTGTTGGGGGGGTGGATACCACAGTGTGATTGACATCTAGCACCGTCCAATGGCTGCAGGTGGCAGGTGTAGCCCTCAGTCAGTTGGAACTCGATGTCCTCATGTGTCTTCTGTCCCTGCCCCTGCTCAGGAGCGCCGGAGGCCCCGTCCATGGTCCGTCTGAGCGTGAGCAGCAGCTCCACGCTGAGCGTGTCGTTTCAGGAGCCGCTCTGTCTCAACTCCACGGTGGTGACCAAATACCGAGGTAACAAACCGTCCCTCCCACAGATCACTGAGCAGGTTGATCCACGAGTTCGATTCCTCATCAGTTCACCGGCTGATCTGAGTCTCATCACCTGCTTCCTGATTTAATATTAGAGATGATTAGAGAAGATCAGAAAGAAGTATAGACGATTAGAGATGAAGTGACCCACACATCTGGTTCATGTGTGTGTCTGTGTGTGTGTGTGTCTGTGTGCAGTGGAGTGGAGCTGTTTGAAGGACTTCTCCCTCCTCGCTGGAGAGATGCTGTTGGACAACCTGCAGAGTCTGAGGTGCACCATCAGCAGTCTGACCACGGTGAGCTCCCGTGTCTCCTGGTCTGAACGGGTCTGATCTGAGGAAGATGATGGACGTGTGTCAGTTGCTCCTGTCAGACCTCACACAGTGTGTGACCCCGGCTGAGTCACTGACTCCTCAAGGACACTGACAGTCCTGAGCTGTGAAGGAGAGCATGTTCAGAGCGTCTTGTTGTCGTAAAGGTTCCAGCACTTTGTGTTGAAGCTGGATTTATTTTGTGTGTTTGACGTCGGAGCAGCTTCGACCTGTGAACATTGAAAAAGCACTTTCATCTTTCTTCTTTCATCTTTGTGATTTTATCAACACATGATTTATCTTTCAGGGTCGACTTTATTACGTTCGAGTGTCGGCCTTTAACATGAAGGGCTGGGGTCCGCCCACCTCCTCGCTCCCCCCATCAGCAGCTCCTTCCAGTGAGTTCCTCCTCCTCCTCCTCCTCCTCCTCCTCCTCCTCCTCCTCCCAACATGTATTCTTCGTCCTTCTGGTGAAATTCATCATTTCATGACCTTTTGACATCGTAACATCAGAACAATCATCCACACAAAAGATTAAGAAGCGCTCCTCTGGAACATCGGTTACAACATCACGACCATCTTTCTCTGATCGTCCTTGAGCTGTGTGTTCAGTCTCATTGTGTGTGTAGTGTGTCTCTGTGTGTGTGAGTGAGTTTTTGAGAATGTGTGTGTGTGTGTAGTGTGTCTGTGCGTGTGTGTGTGTGTGAGTGAGAATGTGTGTGTGTGTGAGTGAGAGAGTACATGTGTGGGTGTAGAGTGTGTGTGTGTGTGTGTAGTGTGTCTGTGTGTGTGTGTAGTGTGTCTGTGTGTGAGTTGTAAAGAGACAGAAGACGAAACACTGAAAGGATCTAAAATCTCCATTTAAAAGCTGTTCACCTGAAATTCAAGTGAATTAATTCACCGACAGTTTTTATGAATGTTTACGTCTCTCCTCTGATTGGCTGCTCAGATTGGAGGGAGAGTGACGGGCGGGAGCCGAAGAGACGAGGACACATCGAGGCCATGGAGCGTCTCCTGCAGCAGGTCCGGGCCACGCACACACACTACTGCTGCGGAGGTGAGTCCACGTGTCTGAGTCCTGGTGTGTCCACATGTGTCCACATGTGTCCACATGTCTCCACATGTCTGAGTCCTGGTGTGTCCACATGTGTCCACATGTGTCCAGGTTTGTGCACATGTGTCCACATGTCTCCAGGTGTGTCCTGGTGTGTCCACGTGTGTCCACATGGGTTCAGGTGTCCACATGTGTCCAGGTGTGTCCTTGTGTGTCCACATGGGTCCAGGTGTGTCCTGGTGTATCTGTCATGAAGGATGTCCTGGATGTGAACTAATCAGCTAATGTGATATGATATAATATCATAATGTAATATTCTATAATCTGATATAAAGTTATATATAATTTCCTCAAATTTGGTAAAAATATGAACTCAAGTTTGAACCGATTTGATTTTGGAGGTCAAAGGTCACGGTGCCTGGTGAACGTGATCAGTTGTGACTCAGTGACCTTCATATGAATGTGGAAAACAAGGAAGTAGAAGTTTATACACAGAAACTAAAGTTGGTGGCGAAGGATTCCAACCCCAGTAGTTCTACTTCCTGTTTGTCCTCCTCCGCCTGTGACCCCCCCGACAAGTCGTCACCCGTAACCAGCAGTCGTCTGTGAGCGTCTGTTTACTGGACGGTAATTATGTGACGCCTAATTAGCCAAAGTACAACAGGGGGCGCTGCGGTCTGGAGATTGGCATCGCTGAGTGGCCGGAGGACGGCGGGAAGAGAGAGAGGCAGAATGAGCGAGATAAGAGCGAGCGAGGCGACCCTGGTGACCTCAGTCACGAGCACTCAGGAGGCTCGGCCCGCACAAATAAGAGTCTTTATTTTATAAAGTAATGTTTTATTGATCAGAAAGTTTTAGATGAAACTTTGTCTTTAACCAGATTCTCTTCTTCTCTTGTCCTCAGACGCGTCCAAGCTCCAGAACCCGAGCAGGAAGCAGTCGGTCTCCAGGAGCATCAAACATCTCTTCAACTCCTCCAACAAGTTCGTGAAAACTCTGAAGAGGTTTGTTTTATTCTGAAGGTTCGGAAAGTTTATCAGCCCCTCAGTGTTTCCTGGAACCGAAGACGTCAGCAAAGAAAAACCTTTTTATAATGAAACGTGAATGTAGACAAATGTTAATATTAATATTAATAATAATAGAAGTGAAAGAAACAAATAACATTGTTCTTTGTTGTAAAGAAAGTATCTTAATTTTCAAGTTATTAAATCCATTGAAAACCACTGAGGAGGATTTATTTATTTAATAACATAAAGAAAGGAAAGACATTCATTTTAGGAAACACAAATTAAATACCAGATTATTAAAGTCCAGCTTCACTTCCTGGATCGTTCCATCCTGTGTGTCTGCAGGGGGATTTATCTGGCGGCCATCTTCTACCATAAGGACAGTTTGTTGGTGACGGCAGAGGATCAGATCCCCATCGTGGAGGTGGACGACTCCTACAGCAGCTCCCTCATGCAGGACTTCCTCTGGTTCACCAAGGTACACCCCCGACCGCCGGGCGAGGGGCGGAGCTCTGTGACCTTGAGCCGCCGGGCGAGGGGCGGAGCTCTGTGACCTTGAGCCGCCGGGCGAGGGGCGGAGCTCTGTGATCAGATGAGAACCAGAGCGGTTTGTTCTTCTTGTGCTGATTGTGTCTCCTCTGTCTCCAGCTGTCCTGTATGTGGGAGGACGTGCGGTGGCTGAGACAGAGCATGTCCGTCTCCATGTCCTCCTCGTCCACGCTGCAGGCGCGACACAAGATGCTGACCGCCGCCGCCCAGCTGCAGGTCAGGATCCACCGGATTCATCCAGTTTAACAAATAGATTCCATTCATTCCTCTGCAGCTGCAACAACATTTACTTCACAATGAAAAGAACAAAAACTGTTTCTAATCAACCTGATCAGATTGAACTGCTCTCATGTCATGTGACCATTAAACAAACCATCAGAACCTGCTGGGAACTCACAACCTGGGCCGCGTCCACTACGAGCCCATCAAGGATCGCCACGGGAACGTGCTGCTGGTGACGGTGCAGGAGGCGGGGGGGCAGCCGACCAGCGGGAGGTGGATGCAGGTGACGAAGCTGCAGAGCCAGAGGAAGTCTCTGTCCACGCCCGAGGAGCCCTACGCCCTGGACATCCTCATCATCACCATCCAGGTGAGGAGCTGCTTCCTGGTGTGGTTCATGTCTCTACTGGTGACCAGTGAGTGACAGCCGCTCTCTGACCTCAGGACATCTTGGCGTACCAGCGGCGTGGCACTCACCGCCTGGCGCCCGGCCTCTACCTGGGCTTCCTGAAGCTCAGCAGCTCCGTGGACCAGATCCGGGTCCTGGTGTCGCAGCGAACTCCCAACATGCTCTGCCACACCCGCGTCCGGGAGAACGCCAACGTCTCCAGGTACGTTCCACACACGCTGACTCCTGATTGGCTCAGAGCTGGAAGGCACTGCTGAATCACTGCATTCCTGTGTGTGTGTTTGTTTGTGTGTCTGTGTGTGTTGTGCTCAGGGACGAGTGGGACTGGATCCAGAAGCTGTCGGCGGCCGGTGAGCGGGAGCACGGCAGGACGGAGGGCGAGGAGAGCCACGCCCCCTTACTGTTCTACGAGCTGCAGACGGCGATCAAGTCTCTGCTGAAGCTCATCAACCAACCGCTGCACCAGGTGGGTGTGGCCAGAGCCACAGAGACGGGGGTGTCCAGGAGACGGAATGAGTCCATTGTTTGATTTTGTATGTAGTGTTGACATGATGCTGGCGTGTCGTCCTCAGGCCCGTCACTTCCGTGTCTACAGCCAGGAAGTGGTGGAGCTCGGTCACGGCGTCTCCTTCCTGCTGCTGCTGCCGGCGGCCGATGACGTTTGCTCCGCCCCCGGGCAGTCCAACCCCTACACCCCCCTGTCAGGGTTCCTCCTCCTGCCCCTGCCCATGTTCGAACTGGGTAACAACACACACACACACACACACACACACACACACATCATCACGGACACGCCCACGCTCCTTCACTTGGAACGCTGTGACATCACATGACACTGAAATGCATCAACGGCCAATCAAATCACTTCAATGAAAATACAGTTAAATAAGGTTGTTGATCAGTGGAGAGTGTGTGTCTGTGGCGCTGAAGACGCTGGACAGCACAGACACACAGACACACACCACTGAGCTGAAGGAACCAGGTGGACACTTCTCACACGTCCATTCAGACGAGAGGCAACGAGACACAACATGTTCACAACAACTTTATAGGACAGTGTTGTGTCTCGTGTGTGTGTGTGTGTGTGTGTCTGATTGAATGTGTGTGTGTTTGTGTGAGGGTGTGAGACAGGAACAAAGCCCAGTCTGTTCACACACACACACACACGTCTGCAGAGAGGCACTAAATCAGGGTTGCGGCTCCAGCAGGACGGCCTCTCCGCTGACCCCCACACACACAGAAACACACACACACACAAATGTGTCAATAACACCCACACACACAGCACAGTTCTCTCTCTTTGTACACACAGACACACACTGACCTGCTCCCTTCTGAAATCAGCAGAACACAACAAAGATGACGCTCCATGTTTGAGTGGGTCACAGGTCACATGACTCACAGACCATCAGACTCCATTTTCTTTCCTGTCGTTAATAACCTTCATATTTTATTTCTGGATTTATTTCCGTCTGTTTGATCTTTTTCAGTTTTGTTTTGATGTTGTCATCTCGTCTCTTTTCCTCCTGCAGTTCATTTCTGCACCTACAAAGAGAAGTTCATCAGTCTGTACTGCCGTCTGTCCTCCGTCCTGGACCTGGACGCCCTCATTACCCAGCAGGCACTGCGGGAGGCCATCACCGACAGTGAGGTGACCACAGCCAAACAAAGACACCAGCTCATCCTGGACTACATCCAGGTGAGACGTCCTCAGGGCCTCTTCGTCCTGTCGTCACTGTGAAAGGTCAAATGATCCTAAAGGTCAAATGATCCTAAAGGTCAAATGATCCTAAAGGTCAAATCCGTCTAATTCACAGAATTCATTATTTGACTTCCTGCTTCACACGTCTGAGTCTGTTGCTGCTGCTTCGTCCTCAGATGAAAGTCTTTGTAGAACCTGGGGACAGTGGAACAAAGTCTGGAAACAAGTTCATGGAAACAAACACGAATGTGAAAGACTGAATTCATTAATACGTGTGAAAAATAAAATCTGCTCCCACGTCAAATGAAAACATCTGCAGCCGATTTGATTCACAAACGGATTCACTAAACTAAATTTTATCATCATATGATTTCATAAGAAGCATAAAAGACCTAAAACAACATATTTTTATACAACGCTGACATGACAGAAGGTTTTGATCAAGTCTCAGCTTCATGGATCTAAACGTTGCATCAGACTCGTCTCTCGTCTCTCGTCCCTCGGACATGTCCTCGTGTCTTCAGACGTGATACAGAGCAGAAACAAGCGAAGAAGAAAAACCACATGTCGAGTTCAGCAGACGCCAAAGAGTCTAAACAAACCGACCAATTAGACGGCATCCCGTCATCTTTAAGCCAACCCACTTTCACTGAGACACACACACACTCACAGGGACCCCCTACGTCAGGCTGTGATTGGTTGTTCTTCTATACAGTTTAGAAAGTTAGGATATTTTGTAAAGCGTAGATAAATAAAAACTTTGATCCTGAGGGACTTTGGGAGGAAGATGAAGTTCAGACGTGTGAATCTTTAGACTTTTTAAAAAGGACATCGTGACACTTTCAATAAAACTGAACCAGAACATCATGTGACACAAGTCCTCACGAGTACAGACCACCACGCACTTTCTGTGATGACACACGTGGCACTCTTCACACAGTTGTTGTCTTTGTGTTTGTGTAGCAGCTGGACGACATGCGTCGGGACCTGCGGTGGATCACGGACGCTCTGCAGTACGCTCGCTACAAGCAGCCTCGTGGCGGCGCGCCCATCAGCTGCCTGGTGGACGCCAGCGCTCCAGAGAGTGTCTCCGACCAACAGAAGACCGACTCCACCTCCTCCACCATGGACTACCTGCCCACGCCTTCGCCCTCGCCTGAACTCCACAGGAGGAAAGCCATCAGCGGTGAGTCGCTCATCAGATCATCTCTTATCTTCCATGTGAATACATCTGGCTGAACTTGATCTGTGGTCTCAGACTCTCTCCTGGGCTCCGATGAAGACGGCTCCTCGGAGGTGTTCCTGCCGACAGACAGCGACTACGACTCCAGCGACGCCCTGAGCCCCCGCGAGCTGGACCTGCTCTACTCCCCGGCCCGGGACCTGTCCCAGCAGGCCGTGCACTCGCTGGGCGGCAGCGCCCCCGACGTGCTGCAGATCCACGAGCTCAGGTCAGTTCTCCCTGGACACGGCCTTCATGAAGATGTTCAGGAACATCAGGAACCGCCCGTCTGTTCGGGAACATGTCGCCATCGATCAAACGTCTTCTGAATGTCAGTTGATGTCAGTCGTGTTAACAGGAACAGGGTCATGTGATTGGTTGATCCTGTCAGGAAGTCACATGACGTCCTCAGACACGACGTCTCCTCTCGTTATCGTTTCGTCCGTTCAGTTGATAAATTCACGATGTTCCGGTGACGGCAGCTCGGAGGTCAGCTGATCAGTTTGTTCGATCACCTGACCTCCTCCTTGTCGGCCATGTTGTTAACACGTCTCCTTGTTCTCCTTCGAAGGTACAGCGTCTGCCCGCCCAAAGACCCCCCCCGCTCCCCAACGGTGAAGGAGCCCACATCTAAAGATGCTCCTCTCTCCTCCCCCCTTCTCCCTCCCCATCCCTCTTTCTCCAATGACTTCCCTCTCTCTATATCCACTTCACCTCGATCGCCCTCCCTGTCCAGGACCCTCCCCTCCTCTCCGCCCCTCCCCCTCTCCCCGTCCCTGTCCGACACCACCAGGACTCTGGACAGCCTGTCCCTGTCCAAGAGCCACCAGGAGGAGGTTGCTCCCCTAAGGGCCCTCACCAACCCCCCCGCCAAGCGCAAACTGCTCTCCAGGAGTCACAGGGGCCAGTACTTCAGTGGCCCCCAGCGCTGGCTGAGGGTTCTTGGTCTCTCACAGAAGACCACCTGCCGTTTGACTCCAGGGTTACTGCTGTTACCAAACAGGAAGTGATACCAGCCAACTTCCTTCTGAGATGGATGTCCGACCTTCTCCACCTTGTCGCAGTGAGAAGATTGAACTTAAACCTGATTCAGAACTTTGCCCAGTTTAAAATGACCTCAGATTCTGGTGAATGAAGATCGAGAGTCCAATCTGAACGTCAGCTGCACCCCCCCCCCCCTCTCTTTGGGGTCTCTCTATCATGGTGATGACCGTGTTCAGGGCTGATGGCGAGCTAGCCTCTCTTTAGTTGCTGGTTCAACTCTGCCAAGTCTCAGAACCCATGGCATTGACTGTTACAAAGAAAAAATCAATGCAGCAGGAAACAAGCACTGCTTCTCCGAACAGGAACTTTGCACACGGCTCCGTAAGTCCTCTTTAGTTCAGGTCTCTTAAACTCGAGAAGGTCTCTAGTTTCCTGCTGAAGGTCTCCTGAACGTCTCAGAGCATGAAGCTCCTCTACTTGAAGCGACTGTCTTTTCCCGTCGTGGTCTCCTGTGATGATTCAATCCCGTCTTTCAGTCTGTGTTATTTTCTCCTGTTCTTAATGTGGTCGACTAAACTTGCGGTGAGTTTAAACAAAAATACACAATTTGCCGAGGTATCGAACACGCGAGCTGCCTCAATCACTAAAAAGGAGAAAGCTTAAAGTCTGAAGTATTTTTGTATCCTCGGATTTAAACCTGTGCTATTCTACGTGGAATGTTGACGAGTCGTCGAAGCTGTGTATTGTTGGCATGACGTCCTTTGTAGCTGTCGTTTTCTTTTGGGGGGGGGGGGGGGGGGGGGGGGGGATGGGACTGAAGCTTGTGTCATCCTGGTTCAGTGACAAGACGTCAGCGGTCATAGGTCGGGGGAGGGGTCAGGATTCTATTAAAACCAGGCTGCACGTTGCCCCTCGGACCGACCTCCCAGTGGACCTGACGCCGGTTGTGTTGTGCTGTTGTGTTGACTGTTGTGTTCTCTCACAAGCTGCTGCTGTGTTGAACCGTTTCTTTTCTACTCGCGACCGAAACCTGCAACAGTTTTCAGAGAAGGTCTGAGACCTGGTGGAACATGCACAGAATTTACAAAGTGCGTTTTTAAATGTTTGCACATTGCAATTATGGAATAAAAGCTAATGAAATAGTTGATGGGCATTAACTGTGGCAGCTTTGATCATTAACAAGTTTAATGTCCTGATGTTTGAAGTGAAGTTCACAGCTTCTGTCGTTTGAAAAGGATTCAAATATTTACACTGCAGGACTCATAACTACATCAAATCAGATTGATGTTAAAATCATGCTGATGTCAGGTGAGGGTTAGCCTAGCTTAGCATACAGACCTGAAGCCGGGAGAAACAAGTAGACTCTCTCCAACGCTAAATATGTAACATTAAATTTGAATAATATCTTGTTATGTCTCTGCACTGGCGTCACCAAGTGGCTGGAGTCATTATTTCTTCAGGTCCTCTGTCCATCTTGCTCTTGTGAACACAATATCTCAACGCTTTGAGGGAATGACTGACACTCACAGATGAAGTGATTGGATTACAAAGGTCAAAGGTCAGCATGACCTCATAGGAGTCCTGCTTGTGGTCTGTCAGATGCTCTATCTCTGTTTCCAGTCTTTATGCTAAGCTAAGCTAATCAGCCTCCGCAGCTCAACACTCGATGATGAAATCAGGCCCGTCATGTGACCCTCAACGAGAAAACATCAACCTTCATCAGTCTTTTGGTTTTTAAAACTCTAAACTTTATTATTAATGTAGTTCAGGTGATTATCAGCTGTGAAAAGATTTGGTTAAATAACTGTTAAGCCATAAAAGAAAACCAAAAACCACAACATCAGTGAACACAACTGGAACATCGCTAATACAACTTTATTTACACAAACATTAGTATTATTCTATGTTATCTTATCACCTGATTTAGTTTAGAAGGATTTAAGTATATTGTTTTACAAAATGAAGTCGATGAAGTTCCTGTTTCTGACTCAAAGCATCTGAAGGTGAAGTTTGTGGAAGCGACTCTTCACATGTTTTATTTATTTCATTTCATTATTCACCTCCACAAGCTTCTGTCTGTATATTTCTGCTTCACCAACATGTATTCAGATTATTATGAATCCACTGTATTTATTTTCAGAAGACCGACGATTTAATTTTTTTACTGTAATAAATAAACCTGCAGTGTTTTCATTCACATGATCAGATGAATTTTAACAACTGAAATAAATGTTTCTCCTGTGGATGTTAATGTGCATTGAAACCTGTGAGTCTGTCTTTTATCAGGAATCAGCTTCGTCTGTGTGTTTGGCGTGTGTGTGTCTGTATGTGTGTGCGTGTGTGTGTCTGTATGTGTGTGCGTGTGCGTGTCTGTATGTGTGTGTGTGTGCGTGCCTGTATGTGTTTGGCGTGTGCGTGTCTGTATGTGTGTGCGTGTGCATGTCTGTATGTGTGTGTGTGTGCGTGCCTGGATGTGTTTGGCGTGTGCGTGTCTGTATGTGTGTGCGTGTGCGTGTCTGTATGTGTGTGCGTGTGCGTGTCTGTATGTGTTTGGCGTGTGTGTGTCTGTATGTGTGTGCGTGTGCGTGCCTGTATGTGTGTGTGTGTGTGTGTGTCTGTTTTCAGCACAGCCTCCTTGCCACCATATCTGCGGCCTTCTGGGTGTGTCCAGCTCGGCCAATCAGAGGTGAAAGCTTCAGACTCCAGTTCACTGACACGTTTGTTTCCTTTGATTCAGAGTTAG
>CM028864.1:429291-440076 GCA_016801935.1 Platichthys stellatus
AGGGGGGGGGGGGGGCAGACACAGACAGGAAGTGACCTGTTACCTCTGCTGCAGAGGTCATGTGATCATGTTTACGTCACCTGACATGTCGTCAGCTCTGATCCCCACGAACTCTCTTCACATCTTCATCTGTGTCTTCTTCATGTGAGTCAGCACAGATTCTCTGGATCTGACCTGGAGCTCAGGTCTGAAGACAGCTACACAAAAACACACACACAGACACACAAGTGAATCAGTGAATCAGTGGAGGATCCTCTGCTGTTCACACTGCTCCTGGATTCAGACATTATACAGGAGCTCAGGAGGAGAAACTGAGAGTGATCCTCCAGAGAAGATCCAGAGAACTGAGGAGCTCAGGAGTAGAAACTGAGAGTGATCCTCCAGAGAAGATCCAGAGAACTGAGGAGCTCAGGTCAGACTATGTGATGTCACTTTCAAACGAGCCAATAGGAAGGTTACTTTATGAAGATATCCAATCAGAAGACAGTACGACTTAAGATGGACTGAGTTAAGCTTCATGGTCTTCATTAAGTTCCTGAATCTTCTCACCACAAAGAATTCCTATTTTTGTGAAAGCACAGGAACCTTTTGGGGGCGGGGCTTGCAGCACTGGTCGAGAACTTCAGCGTTTACCTCCACAGATAAACTGCGTCATTACGTTACACTGAGTTTGTCAGTTGTTTTGAACAAACCTCTTGGTTCTAATCTGATCTCGAGCAGCTCCACGTGAATCTCTTCCATATTCACTGTTGTTCTGCATTACTGCCACCTGGTGGACTGCAGGGGAGCAGCTGGATCAGCTCTTCTTCTTCTTGATGAAACTTTTTGAGGAGAAACTTTGTGAGTTTGTAAGAAACAGAATCGATTCTCTTCACCTGAGACAAGACGAACTTCATCACCATGTCCTCCATCGTCCAGGTGTTGTTGACTCTGCGCTGCCCCCTGCTGGATGTGTTGCTGAATAACCATGACGGGAACGTTGTTATCGTATGATCGACGATAAGAGACGCATCCATTTCTCCATAAGCTGAGATCTCAATGGAGACGCAGGAACCTGGAGTTCCTCCACAAAAGATTATGTTAAAAATAAAAACCAAATAATAAATCCTCTGAGCCTCAGTAACACACTGATATGGTGCATGTACACACACACACACACACACACACACACACAGTGGTGATGAGCCGTGTTTCCACAGGAGCAGTAGTCGGATGTCACACTGAGACGTTTCAAGGTTTTCACTGTGGAGTGAGGAGACAGCCGCCCACTGCCAGGCCCCACGGCCGCCATGTCCACCCACACACAGACAGACACACACACAGATCACACACACACACACACACATATTTCAATATACAAAAACAACACTAATCATTATTAAACATTTGTGAATATTGATGATGTGTTTGACTCTAAATAGAAAAGACACAAAAAGAAATAAGAGAAACAAATGAAAACAGAGTTTGTTTCTAATGATGTCACCACATTTTACTGTGATGAGGTTGATCCAAAGAATTCAGACAGTGTGTGTTTGTCTGTGTGTGTTAACAGGCTGCAGGTTTGTGTTGACAGTCAGTGGTGTTAGTTTAGCAGCAGATTGATGACAGTCTGAGCCAAGAGGGAGACTCCTCCAGTCCAGACACACACACACACACACACACACACACACACACAGTGACGGCAGTCTGGGATTACCTGGCAGCAGCGTGTGTGTGTGTGTGTGTGCGTGTGTAGTTGTTTCCTGGTTTTCTGCTTCACTGTTTTTAAATGTTGTCGATATCTATATCTATATATTTTTTTTTAAAATCATCATCTATTATATTAAAGCAGTTGCAGTTTAATTTAGTTTTTAAATGTGTTAATGTTTTCAGCAGCCTGCAAATTGACCACTGACCACAGGTGGCAGTATTGTGCTCCTGAAATCTGTAAAGTTACCTCATTAAAGTAAAACTGCAAAACCGAGACGAGATTCAAACTGAGGCTGTGTGTGTGTGTGTGTGTGTGTGTGAGTGTGTCTGTGTGTGTGAGTGTACACTGCCCCACACTGTTCAAACTGTTTATACATACCACTGAGCTGTGAGGCGTCTCTGTCACCAACTGTTTACTCAAACTTATTTTGGGAAAATTCCACCTCTGTGCGGCTCCAACCATAAATCACTGAATCTGCAGCTTTGTGGGATGATAGCTGCTGTCAGTCACACACACACACACACACACACACACACACACACACACACACACACACACTGACCTGCAGCCAGCTGTCCTGCAGACATCACCCCTGGAGGAGTGTGTGATGAGTTGTGTTTTTGTTTGTGTAACTAAGTACATTTACCCAGCTACTTCTGTGACGTGTGTAAATATCCAGATCTGTCACACTACACTGTCATATTATATTTACATGTATATGTACAATGTTACATTATAACATGAAATAAATGTTATAACTGCCCACTCTTAAATCAGATTATCTAACAGATAAATTAATGTGGTTTATTATTGATCATTTATTGATGAGATGATTATTTCACCTGCTCAGTTTATTGTCAGTGTTTCTGCAGATTATCAGTTAAAGCTACAACTTATTGAATAAGTAATGTTTCATTGTCAATATCATCTTTCATGTATTTTATGTAAATTCTGTTATAAAGTACATTTACATTAAAACATTGATTGATGATCAATAATTGATTATTTGGTCTCCAGGTATATAAATGTACTCACATTATAAGACAATTCTATAATAATGAATAAAACATGTGTAGTGATGAAAACCCTCATCGATGAAGCTGTTTGTTCATCAACAGGAACTTTTAATAAGTGGAGGTCTGTGGTGCTGTGACCTCTGACCTCTGACAAGCTTCAGTCGCTGCCTGACAGCGCCACCTGCTGGAGAAGGTGTGAACAGCAGCTGCAGACAGACGTCAGGTTGTTCTGGTTTATTTCAGAGGCTACATGTGTCTGAAGCTAAGAAACCAACATGAGCACCAGATAAAGATCAACATGAAAAAACAAGTCATATTTACAATATAAATTAACACATATTTCACCTGTGAAAGACACTGACGATAGCAACGAACGTATTAAACTGTATAAAAGTGAGAAATGTGGGGATGCAGGAGCGTCTCTGTTCTGAGCCGATGAGGAGGAACCGGCTGGGCGTCGTTCAGGGACCAATCAGAAAGCAACAAACAGGAGCGTTCACATTCCAAACACCTTTGGTCCATTAAACAAAAAGACAATTTAAAAACCCCCGTGGGATTCTTCATGTTTAAAAGTTCACGGATCACAGACGGACGTTTTTTTTCTTTTTTTAATATTTTTTCAAAACATGCTGCTCTGGAGAACAAAGCCACATATTGTGTTGGAACAGGTCCGACACAGTCGTCCACGTCAAACTGATCCGGGAGCAGCTGAGCGGCGGCGGTGGAGCCTGAGGCACTGGAGAGGTGGCGTCCTACATCCATCAGTAGGTTCAAACCCCGCCCTAACACTGGAGGGGTTCGATACCAGACTCTGGAGACGTCTTCTCCTCCACAGACTGAATCTAGCGTCAGGTGAAGGCAGCGTCTAAACATCAGAGTTCCTACGACCACAGGAGATTCGTGTGATCGGTTTCCTCCTCTGAAGTCACCTGATGAAACCGTCCCGTCGCTCTTTAGTCAAAGTGTGTTGAGCGTGAGGAGCGGTGGTCGAGTGGCGTGGAGCCGGGGAGCTGCAGTGGGAGAGCGCCGGCTCCAGCTGAGCTCGGCACTGGTCTCAGTGGTTTGGTGGAGTGAAGAATCCCACGCTGGTGGGAGACTCCTTCACCGTCACCGTGAGGAAGTTGGCTGTGACATCAGTGACGAACACGTGCTCCAGGAGGTTCCGGGTCGGCCGCCAGTCGGTTTCCGTGTCCGACTCCGTGGCGTTGTTGCCGAGGCTGGGCCGGCTGTTGCTGGGGTAGAGCGAGGCGCCGTGCTCTGATTCGCTGCTGCTGGTCTCGTCCGAGTCTCCGGTGCTGAGCTCGTTCAGGCTGCGGCTCTGAGAGCCCCCCCCGTGTGTCCGCTCCTCCGGCCTCGAGCTGCCTCCTGCCAGCAGGTCCTTCCCCCTGCCCTGCTCTGCAGCGCCACCTGCAGTCAGACCGGAGCGCTGCCCTGAGCCTCGAGTCTCCTTCATACGGGCCGCTCCTCTTTTAATCACGATGCTGCCGCTCCTCAAGCTGGAGCGTGACGCTGCCGCTCCACCCGAGCTGCTCTGGAACCCGGCGGCGCCCGGGGCTTTGCTGACGCTCTGCAGGTTGAGGGCTCGGAGGCTCAGCGCCTGATTGGCTCGGTCTCGAGGTGTGGACAGTGATGACTGTTTGGAAACACTCTGCTGTTTGTGTTGAAGCAACATGCTCTGACCTCTGACCTCCTGCCTCCGCTGGCTGCCACTGAAGCTGCTGTGCAGACTGATGGAGGCTGAGCTCTGCTTCAGCACTTTGCAGCCGCCGCTGGCCGAGTCGGACGTGGAGCGCTTCAGCTCGGACACGGAGTTCCTCCTCTGTGGGGACGGAGTGGCTCTGTGGTGGGAGGAGGACGGAGCGGAGGAGGACAGCGAGCGGTTGGTCCAGATGCAGCCGAGGGTTCCGGGTTTGGCGGCGGCGCTCTGAGAGAAGGCGCTGGCGGAGGAGGCGGAGCCAGAGCCGTCTCTGGAGCTCCTGCTCAGGCCGGTGTAGGTGAAGCTCGCCGGCTGCAGCGGCTTCTTCACGCCAGGCCGAGGCTCGTCTCTGGACGGCCGGAGCACCTGGTGGTGGCGTGGAGGAGGAGTCGATGGGGGAGAAGGAGGAGGAGGAGGAGGAGAAGGAGGTGGTGGAGGAGGAGGAGGTCTGCTCTTCGCCTGTCGTAACGCCCTCACGTCCGGGTGGAGCGGTTTCCTCCCACGCTTCTTTTTGACGGGGGAGGTGGGTTTGACAAGCAGGACCTGGGGCCTCTTCTGGGGGACGGGGGGGACACGTGGGCCGGGCTTCGCCTTCTTTGTCTGATCTTCATCTTCATCTTCTGAGGAGGAGGAGGTTGACGATGAGAGGGCGGAGGATGAGGAGGACGAGGAGCGGCTGTCCTTCGTCGTGGTTGGCGCAGGCTGTTGAAAAGAAGAGGAAGATGAGTGAAGGTGAAGAAGCTGTGAATCAGAATGAAGGAGTCCGAGCGGAGCTGCTCACCAGGACCTTCCGGGGTCGACCTCTCGGCCTCTTCCCTTTCTTCTGGAACAGAAGCTCCCGCTCTTGTTCTCTGAAAACAACAAACAGCTTCATCAAACCTTTCAGTCGGATCTGAAACACTTCACGTCCTCAAAGAATCAACACACAAAGTGAACTTGTTTCAAATGTTTCAGTGATTTCACAGATTTCATTTTATCCCTCATCTGCTGTCAGGTTTCAGGTTCACAGGGTGAGATTCATTCTGATGCTTCATATTTCAAGTCAGGATGATAATTCCTATGATCGTCTTATTAGAAGATAAACACCGGAAGGGTTTTGGATGAATTCTCTAATCTCTACGAGTCAATAACTACAAACCACCTTTTGTGAAACGCTGCCAGTAACCTCGGGTCCAAGATGTTGTCCTCTGGTTCCCAGCTGTTGTGTCTGAAGATCAGAAATGAAACAGTTGATAACAATGATCAGGCAGAATGATACTGGTGTGTTAGAACTGATCTGTGAACAGCTTCATTACAACAGTTAGTGGATCAATCAGTTCATCGATTGATAAATAACCTGCCACACATTTATAACATGTGAATGAATTTATATCAAAGTTCCTAATATTTGTTTTTCTTTCACATGCTGATGAACTGGATGTTTCAGTTGTTATTTAAAAACGAGGAGAGGGAAGCAGATGAATGATGTGATGACACAGGTCTCAGGTCAGTGAACGTCTCACTGGAGCTTTGTAACGGTCATGATTAAAGCTCGTGTCCGGTGAGGCGTTCAGGTAACCCGGCCGAGCCCGCAGCTGCTCCCGGTTCTGCAGCAGGTCCACAGCTGCGGGGCGAGCTGGTGTTTCACTGCCGCTATGGAGACATGGACACCGGGCCACGGCCGTGCATTGTTCCTTGATGTGTCGGCTAGCAGCGGTTAGCAGCGGGGCTAGCAGCAGGGCTAGCAGCGGGGCTAGCTGCGGTTAGCTGCGGTTAGCAGGGAGCTACTTACTTGGACGACCACCCCCTCCACTTCACCAGATATTCAAACTTCCCCTGCGGACAAACACACACACACACACCGTCAGAGACACACCGACTCCCGCCCGCTCCCTCCCCGGCTCCCGCTGCACCGGTACCGGCTCCTCTTACCTTCCTGGGCCGTTTGCTGAGGATACATTCCGCGTCAAATACCTGGCCGACTGTGACCCCCTCCATTACTAGCGCAGCCCCTGCGCGGACACGCGCTCTGACCTCAGACGGCCACCGTAGATCCCGTTACACGTAAACACGGTGTTACTGCGAACACACATGCACAAGTACACATGGAAGACACGACTACATATTAAATACTGCAAACACACACCACATGTTAACACATTATTATTGCAACACCACATCAAGTATACAACAAGTACACATGAAGAACTGAAAACACAGAAATATATATATATGTTAAAACCAAAAAAATGAACCATTAACTATCCCTAACCCTAACCCAAACGTAATTTCTGCAACTGCGTTGATAACATAACAACACACACGATTCTAAATATTTCGATAAATACTGTATAAAATAGGATTGAATTGATCTGAAGAGTTTAATTTAATGTGACTTTTAATGTGTTGTTAATAAGAATAATGATTAAAACACAGTGATACACAAAACTATTAGAAAGAGACAAAAAGATTGACAACAAGACTTTTTTAATTTTATACTTTGAATGTAAATTATTGTGGAATAACTGTATTCAATTCAATATGGTGGAGTAATAAGTACCACTCATATTACATATGAGTGGTACTTTTATATTACATATGAGTGGTACTGGAATAAATGAAGTCGTTACTGGGTCATCACAAGTACACAAAGAAGAAACCAGGGCGGAACCTTTGTTTCGGGAGCTCAGTCCTGCGGAGCGGATTCTGCGTCGCACCACAGTTACATGTTTGTGATCGAGCCGGAAGCTTCGAGTTGCTCAGGTAAAACATTTAAGATCTCATTTGAACGTTTGTAACCTTTATTTATTCAGAACATTTATTTATAACTTGATATCATCTTTATATTATTTTACCACATGAACCGTATTTAACCATAACAATACTTCAATGAATTGAGATTAGAGAACTCGAGCTAAAAACTGGACATGTTCAGTGTTGTGTGTTTTGCCTCAGTAACGCTCACGTGACATAGCACACGAGACCTTTCTACGTTCTACTATGTTCACTGTTGAGTTAGGCTCATGTGTCGATCAACGAAAACATGAAGCAGAAACCGACGTGTTGGTTTGTGAGACTCAGAGACTCGATCCCGTGTCCTGCTGCCTCACAGAGACTCGATCCCGTGTCCTGCTGCCTCACAGAGACTCGATCCCGTGTCCTGCTGCCTCACATCGAGTGTCATGGTGAATTGAAAACGTTTCTCATTTAATCCCCTCGACTCGTGTCTGTGGTTCCAGGACCACGACCAGGGGACCTCTACCTGTTTCACTCTCAGGAGAGATCTTCATGTTTCTGACTCACGTCTGATGTAGTTTGTTTTCTCACAGCAGTCATGTGACTCTGAGGTTTCTCCTTGTCCCAGTTAACAGCTCCTCTGTAGTTTGACTCTAGTTGAGTAACGACCGGAGGACGCAGCTCCTTGTGAACGTCTGAGACAAACTGTGATATAATAACATGTGACTGAAGCTGAGGAGTGTGTCCTCCCTCCAGGTGAGTGTCCCCCTCCAGGACCGACCATGCTGCTCTCTCTCCTGCTGCGTCCGTCCCTCCCCCCCCCTCACGTCTCCACACTGTTGGCACACTGCGTCCGGACATTGCGGTTTGATGCCGGCAGGACGCTGCACTCTCAGACCGAACACTTCCTGCGGCCAAGGCTCGCACCGCGCTTCCACAGCCGAGGAGTCAAGAGCAGAGGCAGGAAGAGCCGGGGCCCGGAGGATGACTGGAAGAGCAGGAACAAGACGGTGCTGACCTACATCGCTGCAGCCGGGGTGGGGATGATCGGCCTGTCCTACGCCTCCGTGCCGCTCTACAGACTCTACTGTCAGGTGAGGAGGGCAGTGGACTGAACATCCTGACCCCCAGCTGTGTGACCCCTGTGTGACCCCTGTGTGACCCCTGTGTGACCCCTGTGTGACCCCTGTGTTTGTCTGACAGGCGGCCGGGCTCGGCGGCACGGCGGTGGCCGGCCACGACACGAGTTTGGTGGAGACGATGACGCCAGTGAAGGAGCGTGTCCTCAAGATCACCTTCAACGCAGACACACACGCCAGCATCCAGTGGAACTTCCGACCGCAGCAGACGGAGATCTTTGTAAGAGCGACTTCCTCGACATCAGCTTCACAAACGGGAGTTTAGAGGACAGCTTGGCTGGAGACTGTTGATCTGTGACTTTGAAGGTTTTAAACAGTGTTTGTGTTTTCGTGGTGCAGGTGGTTCCAGGTGAGACAGCGCTGGCTTTCTACCGAGCCAAGAACCCCACAGACAAACCGATCATCGGCATCTCCACCTACAACGTGGTTCCCTTTGAGGCGGGACAATACTTCAACAAGATCCAGGTACGAGTCTTTGTCTTGACTCACAACATCAGCATCTTCTTTACAAAATACTTTTCTCAATTTAAAGATGCAGATTCATCTCATGTCAATGAAATCTGTCAAACAGGATTATTTGTTCTCTTCTCTGAGTTTCACCTCTAATGACCTTTGCTCATCCTTCCTTTCTGCAGTGTTTCTGCTTCGAGGAGCAGCGGCTGAACCCACACGAGGAGGTGGACATGCCCGTCTTCTTCTACATCGACCCAGAGTTTGACGAGGACCCGAGGATGGCCCGAGTGAGCACCATCACCCTCTCATACACCTTCTTCGAGGCCAAGGAGGGCGACAAACTCCCTCTGCCCGGATACAGCTACAAGTGAGCCAAGGACCCCCGCCCCCCCGAGGGGACGGAGTGAGACCTGAACCAGGACTCCTTTCTTTGACACCTAAGCTTCAACCAGAGACTTTGAATAGAGACGACGACGCGTCTCCACTTCCTCCAGAAATGAAGCCAGAATATCTCCGATACAAACGCTGCCATGTTCTGGTGAAAGTTTTTGTTTTCAGCCTAGAAGATTTTTCAATAGTAGTTATTCACAGCACAATATATAGATTCCCAGATTCCTTTCTTTCATGGACCACACTCGTGTTTTCGGCCTCAGTGGAAGAGAAAAGACCTGATATGATTCTGGGTGTGAGACACTGTTATAGTTGATAATGATTAAATTATTGTATAGTTGATTGATTAATTGATAAAGACTGAAGGAAAATCAATAAATATGATGCAGAGATTTAACTTGGGTGAAGATGTGAAATTGATTTGTTCAGGTTTGTTGTCTCTTCTTGAGACTGTGTCTGCCTTGTGTGGACACCAGGGGGCAGCAGAGGAGAAGCGCTGTGTAGTTATCCATAATTCTATTGATTTATCTGCTGATCACTAGAACAGTGATTTAATACAAACATTTTCGTGTTTAATGTGGCCTGTAATCAAAATATACAGTCACATTTCAAATTAATGTATTTATATTAATTATCATTTTAATATAAAAGCTGGTAAATAATCAATATTCTTATTAATTTGTAAAAACTGTTTATGTAAAAATACTTTTACATCACTTCAGTATAAAGCTCCTCTCTCATGCTTTTATTTTACCTGTTAAAGGGTTTTTAGTGGTTTGTCCTGACTCTTGCTGAGGGTTAAGGACAGAGGATGTCTCACCGTGTTAAAGCTCTATGAGACGAATTGTGATCTGTGAATATGGGCTATACAAATAATTGTAATAATTATTATTATTTGTTTCTGGTTAAAACTAAAATCCTCAACGTTGTAAAAGTTTTAAACGAAGTTTCGATCACGTCCGTTGACAAAGGTTTGAAGTGAGCATCTGCGGGTCTGTGCCGCCCTCTGCCGGACAACAGTAAAAACACTTTCTTGATTTAATTTTAGTGGCACAATGACAAACTGTTCATTTAGCAGTAAAGACAAAAAGATAAATAATTGTCCTTTTTCATTCGGAAACATATTTCTATTTCTCTTTTACAGTTTTAGACATTTTAAATATTTCATAATTTTAGAGGTTGTCCTTTGTGAATGTTTTTCCTCCATCACGATGGATGGATTCTATGTGTGTCAGTGTTGAGTCTTCAGGACCTCAGCTGTCGCTCTATCGTCTCCTGCCCATGGACACATGGACAATAACACACATGTTTACGTATAATAAACACTAAGGACACTGTATTTTTGCACAATGAAAACAAAGACATCCTTGTGTCTGAGATGAAGTTGAACACTTTCTTCTTCTTGGTGATCAGTTGTCAGGTCATCAAACTGAAACCCGTCTTTCAGACACAAACAGCTGCAGAATGTTTACAATCTTTGAACGTATTGTAAATATGAATGTTTGATGAAGGAGAACGTGTGGGTCTCTGCTGCTGACACACGAGGTCTGAGCTGTTTTATCAGATGCACCTTAACAATAAATCCCTTACACACCTGTGCTTTTACACAGAACTACACAAATGTGATTGTTGTGTGTCTGTCTGTGTGAGCGTGTGTGTGCGTGCACATGTGAGTGTGTGAGAGTG
>CM028864.1:457069-469790 GCA_016801935.1 Platichthys stellatus
AACACAACAGGGATCTTGTCCACGCCAAGTTGCTCTGCAGCTAGGCAGAGAGGGGGGTGGGGGGTGGGGGGTGTCTCATGGTGGACTCTGTGTTTCTTCTTGTTCAGACTCAGACGTTCTTTCTTCTGTTTCTGTCATAACTCTTTAAAAACACTTCACAGACGCAGTTTGATTTAAAACATGAGTTCCCTCAAACGGCTGCTTGTGTGGGTTTTGAGTGGCAGATCGTGTGTGTGAGGAACCAGGCTGAAGGTGAGGAGACCCAGTGTGTCTGTGATGCTTTGAGGAGGAATCAGACACAGGAGGTGTCAGCTGGTGACACAATGAAAAGGTCCAGATGTTCCTGAACTCAACACCAGGCTCAGGGAATCAGTTAGTCTCTGACCCTGAGGCTCCGCCCACACTGATACAGAACACATGTCACAGGTAAACAGCTTTCAAACTAAAACGAGACCAGTTCTCCAAAGGCTGGGGAACTCCACCAGGTGCCACCACAGCAGGGAGGAGTTTTAAAGCTATTACGTGACAGCGTGGGCGGAGCCTGAGACTCCACCTGTGTTTCCACCAGTCAGATTCTCAGAGACTCGACTGTAGCACATCAGACTGAGGCTCAGTCATGTATGAGGCTGGTTTATTCAGCCACACTGTGTGTGTGTGTGTGTGTGTGTGTGTTAGTTAGTGAAGAGGGTGTGTGTTTGTTGGTTTAATATCCAACAAGGCAAAGCATTCATGTAGTGTGTGTCACATCTGGCCTAAAGCTGTGAGTGTGTGTGTGTCCATGTTGTTTTTCTGTCACTGGTTGTTCTTCCCTTTTTAGAAAATATATTATTTATTTGAACTTGTTGACCTTTGACACAGGATCTTAAACCCTGTGCTACTTTCGCCTCCAGAACATTTCAGGTCCAGACTTCAGTGTTGTGGCTCTTTTATTCTGAAGAGGAGGGAGGTGTGTTAGTTGTGTGTCTCTGTGTTCTGCTTGTTTCTTTCTGTCTGACTGGTTATTCAGACACTGAGCATGAGGGCGTCGAGAGGAAACATGTCGCTCACTCTCCACGGATCAAATGTCCTCCACAGACCTGACAGGTGACCTGTAGGGAGGACGTCTTTTAAATACTTCACACCAAAGCATCAGTCCCACTCGTGTGCTCATATGAAACGTCATCACAGCAGAAATCAGATAAACAATAGTTATCTCTCCAGAGACAAACCAACGAGTCATTGGTTACATCACGTGACCTTCAAACCTTGAACCAGCTGCTCAGAGTTCAGTTTCTCCGAAGGACAAGTGGAGAGAAACACACAATCACATTTCTTACAACACAACAGACTGTTTGTTTTCCAGCTTCTTATTCAGGAGGTTTCAGATTTGATTGTTTTTACAAAACTCACTGAAAGTAATGGGCGGTGTGGCCTAGGGGGGAGAGTGGGCGTTCTCCAACAAGAAGGTTGCCGTTTCAATGCCCACTCTTCCCCATCTGCATGCCGAAGTGTCCTTGGCAAGATATTGAGCCCCTAAATGGCCCCTCATAAATGTTGAGAGTACTAATTGTAATTCGCTTTGGACAAAAGCGTCAGCTAATTGACATGTAATGTAATAATGTAATGTAATATAACTTTCACAAGATGATGTAATGAAACACATCTAGAATTTAAACAAAGCTAAAAAGTTGAGAATTAATGATAAGTTATCCATTAAAAAACAAAAGATTCTACCAAATGTGGAAAATGTTAGGATACATATTCTATTTGTAAAATTCGAAATGATTTTTTCCAGTTATTCTGAATCAAAAGATTTTCCAAAATGGAGCTATGGTGAGGTTAATGCAGTGTACAACTCTAAGTAAAAAAAAAATGAAACACTAAAATAACTTGAAATACTTGCTATTTTAATTTAAAAGTATTTTAATACTATTTAGTGGGAATATCAGTGAGTCACCTGAGCCGTATAATCAATACATGATGTAGACAAATGATGATTTAGTTTATCACTGATGTTTCCATAAAGTTTTGTGTTTATGTAATGCAGCGTATGAGTGTATGAATGTTAAACTGTTACATACAGTCCAGGGTAGTTGATGTTGAGTTACTATTGTGAGCTGTGAAAGGGAGAGGATCTAAGATGGAACCCTGAGGGACACCTCTGTGGGTTAATAGACATGCTGTGATTCCAGCCTCTCTCAGGTGTTATAGCCAAATCCTCAGATAATCAAGACATCAGAAAGTACTAATAAGTGGAAGAACAGAAACATTAACATTAGTTGTCTAGGTTGTTAATAGAAATGTGTTGATGAATGTTGTGCAGCGTCCTCCCAGTTGTTTGCTTCAGGCTGAGCAGCAGCAGCTCAGGTTGCTGTTGATTCATTTATCACTGAGTGATAAGGGAAGAGGATCCGGCCGCTGGTGGAGATGCAGAACTTGTTGCTTGCATTTTTATTCTCAGCTGCTGAAAGCTTGTCTTTATTAAACTGAGCCAGTGGAGGAAAAAGACGTCCACACGGTCGGGTCAGTCCTGAGCATCTGGCGTGTCCCCGATCCGTCACGGCCTTTGACCTTTTCTCGGCCTGACGCCCGTTGATGAAATGTGACCTCACCGAGTGGAAAGACTCACCTGAGATCAGCTGTTTGAATGTGAAGGGACAACACCAGTCAGGAGACAAAGAGTCACTGAGAAGGAACATGTAGCTTTAATAAACATGGCCTCATCTGCACTGACATGATTAGTCCATTAAAGATTCGTCAATTGACAATCGAAAAATATAAACAGTTTTATTTTTGATTCCTCATTAAAGTAAAGAGTAGATTCAAATTTCAATCAAATTTATATGAATAGCTCATATTCATGTTTCACAATTTATCTCATAGGGCACATTACTAATGAAATTGTTATTTAAAAAAATAATACATATACACATTTCTAATAAGATAATCAAGCAGATTGTGTTAATTATTGAACCTGATGGTCCAGAGCTTTGCACATGTAGCCCGGTTTGAAGTGTTGAGCCTCCTCTGGCTCTCGAGCAGTCGGCTGTGGATTCCTCTCAGATCAGTGAACAGAGAAATGGAGCATGAGCACATGGATGACCTGCTGGGTTTGTGGGCCATGTACAGTACGAGGGGGGAGGGGAGGAGACGGAGGGCAGAGTCTGGAAGAGAAAACCAGACGCTTCATGATATGTGGTTTGATTCAGATGTTTGTGAATTCTCAGTCAGTTCAGGAGTCGAGCTGAAAACCCGGAGCTCTGCAGGGCGGCTGGGTCTGTGGAACCTTGTGACGGTGATCCTGTGTATCAGTGGCTGAAAACATATAATGTATAATATCAGGGGTCACATGGTCACCTGACGTGGGATCAGCCTCATGCTCTTTGTCCTGCAGGGTTATGTATCATGTTAGGAGGAGCAGGTGATGGTTTTATAAAAGAACTCAGGACTCTTGTGTTTCTCTCACACTGAAATCACAAGTCATCTTCTGCTGGAGATAAGAACATGTGCTCTTTTAATTTAGGCTTCCAGAAAAGCTTGTGATGCTCGGTGCAGCTGGAGGTACGGTGGCCTTGGGCGGACAAATGACTGTTTCTTTCTTTTCCCAACATCAGCACCATGTGCTCAGACTGCAGGGCTGGAGAAGGATGTGTTCTGGTTTAATTTGGATTGTAGAAATGAGAAAGTGGATTTATACCTCTTGTAGTTATTTTTATTAAAGAATCTGGATTATGAATAATGTATCCATACATTTTAGAAACTACACAAGTCATCAGTGTGATAACAACTGCCTACCTTACAGAAACCAGGGTTTTCAGTTTGGTCCATGTCCCATTTGTTAACATGGAGGCGGGGGGGGGGGGGGTACAGGGGGGGGGGGGGGGGATGCAGACAGTCATGTCCTCACACCTTCATGATGTTTCTCCGTCTGTACACGTGCATGAAAACCTCACAACAGGATCTGTCGTTTGTTTCATGCAGCAAAGTGTCTGATTTTCAATGAGAGACACACACACACACACACACACTCCCGGAGACCTGAAACAGGTCCGCCTTGTTTCTGCCTCAGGCGTTGTATTTGTGTGTGTGTGTGTAACCGTTTAACTGATTGCTATCTTTCTGTTCTGCAGCTGATTGTTTTTATTACGGGTGTGGTTTGTGTCAATGTGTTGAAACTCAGCAGATCAGACTCAGTGACTCTTGTTTCAGTTATTTATCACTAAATAATTAAAAGCCACAGCCTCTTACTACTTGAAATTATCTAAACTATAATTACCTTTTTAAACCATAGTTATCCTGTGTGTGTGTTTCCCTTACACTTCTTCAGAGGAAACAGAATAAACATGAAACTGTGAAATGTTCGATAGTTGAATCATCGTTCAGTCAAAACATCAAAATAATCAATCTACAATTTTTCTGAGTTATACAATATCTTCATTATGATGTTTAATTCCTTATAGATTGACCAATGTAAGCACTTCACTTCTATTGTAAACTTCTTCTGTAAAGAGAATAATGAGTCGTCTCTTAAAACGAACACAGCAGCTTGAACCCAGACAAATAATCACATGTTGTGTTTCATACATGTCAAATGTTACTATTCATAATTAAGGGTCATGTTTTGTTTAGGTCAGAATATTCAATCAGAAAACTTCTTCATCTGAATCCCAATGTTTGATTGTCCAGTGTAAACGTACCTCACAGTTTCACGAAGGACAAATGTGTTTTTAAAGAAATAAAACCTCTTTAAAACCCTGAGCAGGAGTTTGAAGTTCTTTCACTGATTAACAGATTCTCTCTTTTCTCCGCCCACTGCAGCTCCACTGGCTCTTTCTCCATGGTGAAGTGGGCGGGGTCTGATGTCAGCCCCTCCCTCTTGTCTTGTCCACACTCCTGCCATGCCCACCATGGTTTCTAGGCTGCCCAAGTTTGGTTCGCAGCCCAAATCCATCGCAGCCTCCAATGGTGCTCAGATTTCAACTCCGACCGCCGGCGCCGTCATCAGCGCGGCTGCGACCAGCAGCCTCCTCACCAACGGGTTCTACCATCATCCTGGCCCGATGGGGGTCAACGGTAGCGTAACAGCGCCCCCCTCTGCTGTCAAGAAGAATGGATTCATCAGAGTGCCGACTTCGATTTCCATGAACTGGAGGAAGGAGACCAGTAGGACAGAAGATGGCACCGACGCAGAGCGCGAGTGGAAAAGAGGAACAGGCGGGAATGTTCTCCCCGGCAACCACATCCATCAGTCTTATAACCAACGACAGGGATCGCCAGCGGGGGGGCGAGAAGCCAAAAAGTCGACCACATCCTTGGCAGGAAAAGTTCGTGGTTATAGTCCGCCCGTGACATCATCAGCGTCTCCGTCCCCACAGTCCAGCCCGAGAACAGTTCCTGTTTCTAAACTCGGCTCCCCGGGTTCCAAACCGGGTCAGACCACGTCCAGGACCAACGGGACAAAACGGGCTCCAACTGGTCTCACTGGATCTCGACCGCGGACTGTATCCAATGGTTCCCTGAGGCAGCCTCACAGTTTTGCTCGTCCTGGTTCTGGTCCCGGTCCTCGATCAGGTTCCCCCTTCCTGAAGAAACCGGCAGCCAGCCGCTCACACTCCAGCGACAGCCTCGGCTCCGCTGCTCCGGTCCAGCTGACTGAAGAAGACCGATCACGTAGCCTCACCCAGGTCCGACAGCAGCCCTCCCCCTTACTCATCCCTTCCTACTCCAATAAGAGAGCTGCTGAGCGAGGCCTCAAAGAATCAACCTCCTCTCTGGGTCCACCTAGAGGCAGTTTGGTAAAGTTACCTGTTATTTGCCACACTCCAGAGGGAAGAGGGGGAGGGGTCAAAGCTCCCCTGAGGTCAGGGGTCAGCATCCCCTCCCTCCTACCCCCCTCTGCCTTAAAGAAACCCCTCCTACCCAGCCTCGGCCCCGCCTCCAAGCCCAGCGGTATCAGCTACAAGCTGTCACGCCCGTCACTCATCAAGCAACCCCGCCCCCTGCGGATGACCGCGCCCAGCGTGTCGGGAGGTGAACAGGAAGTGAACCTGGGTCTGAACTCAGCGGAGATGGCGTCTACGACAGGAAACAGCCCAGGTGTGAGATTCTGGACCAGTCACTGCTGCCCCCTACTGTTTTTCTCTATGAATCACTTTTCTAATAGCTCACCCTAAACCATAATTCCCTTATTATCTACTCACCCTATGCTGATGGAGGAGGGGGGGGTCCAGGGGTGTGTTTAAAGCCTCGTCCAAGGTGCATTCAGGGACTTTCAGAAGTTTTAACGTCCGCTAACTTAGCCACTTCTAATGGACTTTAAGGCGTAAGCATCTGAAAGTCCACCAGTAGTGGCCAAGCTAGTGGACGTCAACATTTCTGACGGTCCCTAAATGCACCTCATTTGAAATGAGCAGCAGACACTGTACATACATGTGAGTAGATGATGAGTGAATTTTCATTTCTGGGTGAACTTTTCCTTTAACATCTTTTTTTCTTGTGATCCTTCTCTGCTGTCTCTGTTTCTGCTTCTCACGAATCTCTGATCTCTCTCCCCCCCCATCCCCCCCCTCAGAAAGAAGCCCAGAGGCTCTGGAGCCGGAGGGACTGTCCACGGAGCCCATGTCCCAGACAGAGGTGTCGATTGTTGCGGAGACACTGGAGGACATGTCTCTGTCTTCAGCCTCCTCTCTGGACAGAAACGACACCAGTCAGGAGTATATGGACGACTTCGACAACCTCGGTAAAGATGAAGGGAAACGCACTGATAGGTTTCCTGTGTGTGTGTGTGTGGGATGGGGGGGGGGGTCTTAATACTTCACAGATCAATATAATTATTGCTCATTAAATAATGATCACTTCAACTTTTGTTTGCAGGAATTGGAGGAGTTGGTTTGATGCTCCTTTCCTCCAAAAACGATGAAGACGACTCGGGCCTCGACCAATCATGTGCCAGGTTTGACGAGGACAAGGCGACCAGTAGCGGCGCCAGTAAGGCAGTGGGTCTGTGTTTCCTGGAGGACGGGGTGGACTGGGCCGCTGTGAGGTTAAGTGGTGAGTGCTGTGGGGTTGACACACAGGTCAGGATGGTTCTGAAAATGAAATATTACAGATTGTTTCTCTCCAGGCGATCGAGCGGAGCATCATCTGACCAGCAGGAGGAGGTCGAGTCAGCCGGATTATCACGAGCAGGTACAACCATCAAAATGATCAATAATCATAATCGGAGAGAAAAACTCTGTTCTGGTGCATTAACAACACAATCATCTGTTCCTCACACGTTGCTTCAATCAATCACAGTTTCTCTCTTCTCTTGAGATCGAGGTTTAGTGTAATATCTATTGAGATTAGTTTATTTATACAATCGGATCAGATGAAGCCTAAAATCTCACTTTGACTTTGTGTCATAATGAATAAGACTCGTTGGCTCATGAATCACGATCATGTTGCAAAGTGATGATGCAGATAAACAATATGCAGCGTGTTTTATGATCCAGGTTCCAGGTGACTTTGTTTATACCGTCTGTCAGGAGGGTTTTAAATCATTGAAGTCAATTTAAATAATTGAAATGATATTAAATGATCCTGCAGGGCTGAACAGCTTGATATGAAATAATGATTAAACTGAGTTCATGTTTATGACTTACTGTTAGTTGGCTGTAAAATTTAAAATGTCTGCTCTATAAACAATAAGCTTTTAATTGGAGAATAATAACCAGGCTCAGATTTAAATATTAAAACTGAAAAAAAAAGTTTGAATCTAATGTGCTTGAAAGGTTATAAATCTATTGATTAAAACCAATACAATTCTAAAAATAGATATGTTTCTGAATAATTAAGAGAGGGTAAAAGTACAATTAACCAGAATTATAAAAACATTAATTACTCTGATTAATAATCAGACTGAAGAATTTCAGGTGCTTGAAACATGGAGATTGAATTTTCAGAAACAATCAGGGCTGTGATTTTATTCATTGTGATAAACATCAGATTATATTTTTTACTTTGATCACAATACAAATATGAGAGACAGATTCTAAATAAATGTATGTCCTCCCCTTTGCAGGGAGGTTCATCCCTGGATCTGTCGCCCTCCGACAGCTGTGGGTCGGGGGGCACCTACATGTGGGACGAGGAGGGTCTGGAGCCCCTAGGGGGCGCCCTCACCACCGCTTCCATCAACTGCAGCAGCTCCCACCACATCGGGAGCTTCGGCTCGGAGGCTAACAGCATCGTAAGGCGTGTGTGTGTGTGTGTCAGAGAACTGAGTCACAGTAATGAACTGATCTGAGGACAGTTTTTAGTTCATTTTAAAGGTGGATCTGAAACCAGCTCAGTTGAGTCATCTTCATCACTTTGGTTTTGGCTCGGTTCCAGTAAAACACAAAGAGAAACCAGAGAGTTTAATATTCCAGCTCCGTCCATCCTCACACACAGTGACACTCAGAATCCACCAATCAGATCCAGCTCCTGTGTCGTGTGTTGGGCATCAGACTGGTTCGGTCCCAGCAGATTGAATGGATCGTGAAACAGATCAATCACATGTTATTTGTCTTATATTCCCAGTTTGTCTCACAGATGTTATCAAGAGCAACTTCCTCTGTTCTTAACTCAAAGAGTCAAACGACAGAGAAACTTAGTGATGAGTGAATGAAGCTCAGTCCCATGTGAGGATCCTCTCCCAGGACACACACCTGCTGATGGAACTGAACACATCGACACAACAACATGATTCACAACATGAGAAGAACCAGTTTGTAACTTCATGGAGAAGTTTGTGTCCGAGCAGAAGATCCACCGAGTCCGGTTTAAAGTTGAGTTGATAGAAACATTTCAACCTTGAGGAAACAGAAGGAGGCAGAAACCTGCTCGTTCATCTTCAGATCTTCTTTATGTAAAGATGCGTGATTGACAGGTCAGTTAGCTCCGCATGAAGCCCTTTGGCTCCCTCTACTGTCTGTGCTGTGAATTCAAGCTGCCCACTGAGCCGGTGTCAGCTCAATGTTCAGTAGTTTATTAGAACTTTAACTTCAGTAAACAGTAAGTCAGAGAATTTGGAATTAAAATTAACCTAAATGTGAGATTGAAGGTGCAGTTTTGAAACCTGTTCTCACTGTGGTCTCATAATTCACCTGCTGGGATGTGTGTGTGTTGCTGAAATGCATTGTGGGAGTTGTAGTGTTCATGTCAGCAGCGTGTTGAAGGTGTTTGAGGTGTTTTCTGCCCCAGTCTGTCTAATCAGTGGTTGTGTATGGAGTTCAGTTCCAAACCGCTCATCAGGCTCGTTAGTGAGCTCCTGCCTCCTCTGTGTTGATGAGCTGTGATTGACCCTGATGAGCCTGTGAGCCTGAACGATGGGATGAGATTCACCACTGACGTCTCCCTCGTTTAGCCTCTTCATTGTTCAGCCGGTTTTTCTGCAGCTCTTCAGTTTTCATATAAAATTGAATCTCACACAAAGAGACCAGTAGGGGTCACTGTTGCTCTGAGGACACACCTGACTCCAGAAGAGTTTCTCTTTCTTGAGGAGGATGGTCGGAACTAAGAAAGCTTGATTTTTGTTAGAGGCCGTCGTGAAGTCAAGTGAGAAATCTGCCATAGTGGTTGTTTGTTTGGCTTCAATACGAGTCGGACGCAGAGATTAGTTCAGAGCGAGGAGGAGAAACAAAACTGAGAGTGAAGTCAAAGAGCAGAGGAGGAAGAGGAGAGACAGATTTAAAGAAGAAAAGAGAGAGAGAGAGTATAAGATGAAAAGATCGAAGGAGGGAGAAGGAAAAAGTTTGGTTGAGAGAGGAGAGTAGTAGAAAGACGAGGATGAAAAGGAGGAGGAGGAGGAGAGAGCAGAAAGAGGAGATTAGGAGGGAATATGTTGATGTGGATGACTGAGCTCAGCAACCTGTGTGTGTGGTTGTGTAGGTGGGTTTGTGTGTGTGTGTGTGGTTGTGTAGGTGGGGTTGTGTGTGTGTAGATGCAGCAGCTGCTCAGGGTGAACGTCTGGCTCCTCTCAGGTCACTGTTCTGTGACTAAGCCTCAACAAGCAGGAAAACGTCCAAACAAACTTGTTTAACTCTTCGTCTCTTCATCCTCCTCTTCGCTTTCGCTGGAACTTTCTCTGTGAGCTGAGGAGAAACTTCTGAATTGAGTTCAGATTTGATTTACTAACTGATCAGCACATGAACTGTAAATGAAGATGGGGACACGTGTCGTCCTGTGTTTGTCCCTCATCACATGTGTGTCTCCGTCTGCTTCAGGACGTCTTGAACACCCTGGACTCTTGTGACCTGGAGGATGATGATCTCATGCTGGATGAAGACTTTGCAGAAGATGGCTCCCTCCACAGCGGTGCGTTAACAGAGTTAAAGAATAGAACCACACGTGTATTAATCCCAAACTGACCAAGATCCAGCTTCTACAGCTGAATGTGCTACATCAGGTTTCTATGTTTTATTCTGTTCTATTCTAGCTGATGCTAGTTGGCAGAGACGTTTGTAGATTCCAATGTGGAATAGAGGACGTACGTCCAGTTAACTGTCTAGGACCTAAGATATTCACGTCTAGTTTAACTTCATGGTCTGTTTCAAGCTTTAATATAAACCTAAGAACATTTCACAGATGTGTGGCGTGGTGTCCATCATCTCAGTTCTGATCCTGTGACTGATCTGTCCCCTGCAGACGGAGAGGGGCTGTCCCACATGGCTCAGTGGAGGAGGAGGCAGCTCTGCTGGGGGACGCAGGACGTCCATGACAACGAGAGGTGAGGAGGGGCCTGTTGAGCCAATCAGAAAGCCTTATTTCAAAGTGGAGATGTGTGAGAAGGTCATGGACGTATTTAAAAGTTGAAAGTTCCCGCTGCGCATCACGTTCACTCGATTCCCATCATCCCGTCAGTGACCTCATGTGCTACAAGCTCGCTGAGGATCCTGGGAATAAGAGAACCGACGCCACCAGGGACGATGACCTCATTCTTGACCTCTGTCCTTCCAGGTGATTCAACACAAAACATCTTCAGCATCATTTAAAATGATAAAGCACGTGTTTTTCTAACCTTCTTGACACCAGTGAAGAAGATGCTTAGCTTGAACGTGTCGTTGTGGGACCTGTTCCCTCTCAGGACTCTGGGAGCTGGTGGTGTGGATGTGGACGACCTGGCTGACGACTGCTCTGCACTGAGATCACAGCTGGAGAAGCTGCAGGTGTTCCTGCTGCAGGTCAGAGACAGTGATGGAGATATCCACATATCACAACATGCACAGATTCAACGTGATTCCCTTTATACATTTGAGTCATGAAGCTGCTCGAGAAGTTTCAAGATTTTGATCCAAATGAAACATTTTAAACTCGAAGCTCTTATTCTCGTCTTTTCATCGACTTTTTGAAAATAGTTTTTCACAAGTCTTTCTCCACAGTCGCAGAATATTTAAAATGTTTCATCATTGTGTGAATGAAGGGAGCAGGATTGTTCTGTTCAAACTGACGTGTTGTGTAACTGTCTTCAGGAGGACGATGTGGACGAAGACACTCTGACCACAGACACTCTGAGTCCTGAGACCAACCAATCACCTCTCAGCTCTGACGCTCAGGTCAGTTTCAAGCTTCACTCTTTAGCTAGCAGTCGGGTTAGGGTTAGAGATTAAAGACACGATGACAGAGCGATGTGGACACTGTTCCAATTGTATGTTATAAAACTGTTGAACGCATCATAACTCGCGAACTCTTAAGTTTGAGAAGGTGGTGACCTTCACCCGAGGGGATAAGAACTCTTCTCATTCAAACAGCCTCACTCACTTGTACCACAGCTGTCAAAACTACATCTCCCAGAATGCCTTTCCACAGCCCATGTGTGTTTTGTGTGTGTGTGTAGGTGCAGGCTCTCCTGCAGGAGGTGCAGCAGCTCAGGGAGGAGCTGAGGAGTCGGGACCAAACCATTGCTCAGCTCACACTGCAGCTGGTCTGTGTCTTTCTCTGCTAGCATGCTAACATCCTCCTCGACCTGTCGACTTCAAGTTAACAACGTGTGTGTGTGTCTGTGTGTGTCTGTGTGTGTGTGTAGACTGTTCCCTCAGCGGCTGCCAGGTGTCGTTGTCAGGAGATGACAGGAACGAGGGATGGACACACACAGACGAGCAGGACGGAGAGAGAGAGCGTGGCCTCACAGACGCCCTGGAGAGAGCACACGGTGAGCACACACACATATGAAAATTAATAAAACAAACAACGTGTGGATGGGTGTGGTTTCCTTTCAGGAGTCTCAGGTTTGAATCCCATCTTCTTCATTAGAGTCAGACTCATATTCTTCTCTGGAAGCCGATATTGGAGTAAATTTCCAGATGGAGATATGGAGGTATTTGATGAAAAATATGATGTCGTTATAAAAACGACTGAAAACACAAATGAAACCAAAATATATAGAACTCGAGTCCACGTCCTCCTGTCGTCTGTCCTCCGTGTGTCTTCTCTCGATGTTATGAAGCAGCCTCTTCTCTCTCTCTGTCTCTCTCTTCCTCTCTCCCTGCCTCTCCCTTCCTCTCTCTCTCTGTCTCTCCCTCCCTCTCCCTCCCTTCCTGCCTCCCTCTCTCTCTCTGCCTCTCCTTCCCTCTCTCTCTGCCTCTCCCTCCCTCTCTCCCTTCCTCTCTCTCTCTCTCTCTGTCTCTCCCTCCTTCTCTGTCTCTCTCTTCCTCTCTCCCTGCCTCCCTCTCTTTCTCTCTCTGCCTCTCCTTCCCTCTCACTCCATCCCTCCCTTCCCCAC
>CM028864.1:493579-503579 GCA_016801935.1 Platichthys stellatus
TGCATTTTGACACCCCCCTATATGGATGTACTGTGAGTGGCCTCAATGGCTTCGGGTATGGGTCCTGCGGAGACTGCCTGGTAGGACATTGGCATGGGCGTCTTGCCAGGGCTCTGTCGGAAGAGCCCCCCGTTGGGGGCCCTGTGTTTGCACTGCATGGTGCCGCTGAGGCTGGAGCTGCTGAGCGGGTGGTGCAGGGGCAGCATTGTGCTGCCAGGGCCCTGGGACAGAGGTAGCGTCCTGCCTAGGGTCCCCCCATGGTGAGGGTGGGGAAGAGGAGGAGGCGGGGCCCCCTCCCCGGGGAGGAACGTGGTCACAGCGAGGCCCGAGGGGGGGTAGTCCCGCACGGACTCCGGCCCCGGCACCTGGCTGGGCTGCATGCTGCCGATGTCCAGCGCAGAGATCTCGATAGAGGGGCCGGGGATCTGCTTGTGGGCCAAGTCCTCGTCCAAAAGACTGTTCATACGGCGATGCACCTGCTCCAGGTTCACCTCCTTGTCCTACAGAGGAGGAGCGGGGGGGTGGAGGACAGAAGGGAGACAGGGGGGGACACAGAGGCTGAGATTGGCGACGGGCCTGTTTCTCAGACGGACTCAGGTCTGATGCTGCTCCTCACATGCTCCTCTGACACTGGACTGGTTCTTTGAGTTCTGACTGACGGGCTGACGTCTGACCCGCTGAGCACCGAGGCCACAAACCAATTAGTCACAAACACTTGAAATCAAACTTGGCCGGTGAGAACTAAAGGTTTGATGTCTGGAGGAAAACGATCCTGGAGCCAAACGCACTCTGTTTGTTGTAAAGTTATTCGAGTTGTTTTCTCGTGAGATTTAGAAACTGACGAATCGATTGTTTTGCTTCAGGATCTTAAATTGAAATTAAATAAATAAACGTAGGATGTAAACTTGTGTCTCAGCGTTTATCGTCTTTACTGAAACCAGTAGCGTGTTGGTTTGTTGTTGCTTCTCCTCTGAGGTCACGGAGGCTCAACGTCACTTTACAACAAACCAACGGAGTCGGTTGTTCCTGAACGAGGCTCCAGCATCAGGGAGATTAGTCACACAACACGAGTGAGATTCAGAACAAAGTCACATTTACACTGTGTATTAATATCACACATATATTCATGTTGCAGTGATGTCAGTAGAAGGGCCGGAGCCAGGGTTTTACTAACGTAGCCCCCCCAAACCCACCCCTTCAGATACGACTCAGGAAAAGTTTCTGTCGATTTTAAATTTGGGCCCTTTCTACATTTTTACTGTTTCAAACTTATTATTTTTTTTTTAATAAGACTTTTTGTATCAGGCCTTTATTTTGAAGGAGTCACGACTGCTGCGGCTCCTAAAAGTGTTTCGATTTTTAACAAAACAAAAATAGCGTTGAATCTTGTAGTTTTTCTTCTATCTTTGCATTTCTGGTAAACAAAGCTGCTAAGTGTGTTTGCTGCCCCCTGCTGACCAGTTTGTAGAATATATCTGTGGTAATAAACAGTTTCTGCTGTACCACCAGTCACCACAGGTGTCGCCAAAACAACCAGGACTATATTTTTGTTATTTCCTCAAATTTATTAAAATTTTATTTATTTAAAATGTTGTTATTATTTCTAGTATTGACATTGAAAAAATTGAAATTTGATTTATTGATGCATTTCTTAATTTATGTAAAAAAACAACTACATTTATCATTATCATTTCAGACTGAGAGAAACATGCTGTGATGCGAGTCGTGAACAGAGCAGCTTGTGAAAACACTCGTGATAAACTGTGGTGAGAGATCGAGCTCCAGTCGAGGAGTCGTAAACACTTGTTATGCAGGAGGTGTGAACAGGTTACTGTCCAGAACGTGTTTCCAGCTGCAGCGTGGAACTAGCCTCAGCCTGAATAAATCAACGATTGGAATTAAACCTCGTCCGGTCGTTAGAGAGCGAGCGCCGATCTGGCTGAAGAGGAAGAGGACCACAGCCGGCGTCTGAAAGCTGAGGTTCATTTAGAAAACATGAGGTCTTTTGAAGAGCGCTCCCGGTGGAGCGGAGGAGTTAAATCACTCTTTCCTGAATCGTTACGAATAAAACTGTCGGTGCTGAATTGAGATATAAACAGTTTCATGTTGTTTCGGGCTCTTTTAGGATTCGTGTGACTCTTTGAAACTTTAGATCAGCGTCTCTGTCGTGAACGAGTCGACAGCGGACGAGACCACGAACACTGAGGCATCAACTGCAGGTTCCACGATATATTTAGGATAAAATATTTGTCACTAATGTTAAATGATACAAACGTGCTAATATGTTGGAAATAATCGAATGATCCTGAGTCGTCTTCATTGATTTCGACTGAGACACAAAAACTTTCTGATTCACCGACGTATATAAAGTTATTTTCAGTGAGGCACAGAAACTTTGAGCTAAATGCTAACGTTAGCACGGCCATCACTGAGGCTGATGGGAATTCAACAGTTTGACCTAATGGTGGTGCCAGAGATGGGTTTAGTGATAAGTTACTTAATGAGAGTAAATTAAAGGCACAGAGACGTTTGCCAGATTTCTTGTGATTCACAGTGAAACTTGTTTATTCTGTTCACCGGCAAAACATGAGGTCAGGGGTCAGAGGTCAGAGGTCAGCCCTTATGAGACGTTTCGACACAGTTAAAAATGTCTGAGTGAACAAACAGAAAAGCACCAGGACGGTTTCTGATGACCGGGGGGGTTCAGCATTAAAGATGAGGTAACAGGCGGTCGAGCACCAGTTCAAAAAATTTCTGGTTCTGGAAATTCATTTTAGAATTCAATCCTCTCAATCCTCTCTGCGAGGCAGATTAGCTGGGGCGGTTTTATCAGTTGATGGTAAAATGTGGGATTACTTTCGCCTGTAGCTTCAGGAGTCTAGAAATGTATCATCCACCTGTGATCCTGTCATTTAGTGTATGGTGGCAATACCTTACAAATTTATATATAACGTGTTATCACCACTAATGCTCATTATGTCTTTTTCATATTTAGATAAATATCTCTGGAGAGAAAACCAGAGATTTGTTTCCAGATGCAACAGAAAACCAGACTGATTCCTGTTTTTCTAGATTCTAGATTAAGAAGTGACCAGGAACCAAAGGTCTACAGATCAAAGTGGTGGTGGAAGGCACAGATGTGTTCTAGACGGTTATTTGGGTCTTTTTGTTGAGTCATTGTATAGGATTCTATTCTGACCTGTATCAATAGCTTCTGCTTCATCCCAGCCTCTCTCTCTCTCTGTCCAAATGTCCCTCCTCCCCTCCGATGAAGCAGTTGTAATGTCATTATATGTCAATGGACCAGAAACCCTTGCCAGTCTGTAATCCTTAGTAACCTGCACGAGATCAGACAGCAAGTGTAAATAAAGAAATAAAGGGATAGATGGAGAGAGGGAGAGGAGACAGACAACACGGGCGTCCACATTGACATATAATCTTCAATAAGACGTGAAACAGTGACAGTAGCAGGACTCATGAGGATGTGGGACACAGATCTGTATCTAGAGGACGTTCACTCCACGTCTGCTCACACTTTAGTTTATGGATCCACGTGGAAGCTTCGTCTGTCACGTGACTAACGTGCCGCGCTGCAGAGGCTTTACAGGAGATTGTGTTGCTGTGGTTGTCGAGGGGCAGAAGTTGTGTAACGAGATCTGTTCGTGTGTTTAACTTGTGTTTCCAGAAGTTGTACCTTCCTGTGGATTCAGATCCAAAATGGATCGGATTCAGGAACCAACACTTTTTGTGCGATGAAGAAAATGTTCAACACTAAATGTCACTTAACAAACAGAATATAATGATGATTTGTGACCTAATGTCTGAAAGATGTTGATTTATGATGTTTAAAATACTAAAGTTTTCATCTTCAGATCAGTAAAGATTATTCAAATGAAACAGTCTGAGAAGAGATTCAGACATTTTTCATACTTTATCATGAAGTTACAGACGTATTCTCGAAATCTTCTTTATCTCTTGTAACATTTATACTCACCTAATTAGTATAATTAAAGATTAACAATTGTTTATCATTTAAACGCTCATACACACTTAGGGAAGTTACGATAGTTAAATTCACATTAAATCTGTTGCTGGGACTCATTTAAATCCTCTGTGTGAAAATCAGCTGTAAATTATTAATCCATAAATCTGTGTATTAATCATCAGATGTTTCCTTGTTGTCGTCATTAATATTGATTAGATGCATGAATGATTAATTAGCTGCTCTTCCTGTGTAACTGTTCATTAGTGACAGAGTCAGGTTGTAATTGGCTGCTGTGTTTTTATTCCTCTGGTGTTTGTTTGAGTGACAGGACATGAAGCCGCTTCGCTAACGCTCAGACGCAGATTCTCTCCGTTGTTATAAATTACTTTGTTTTGTTTATGTCTTTTGATTTTACACTTAAATGAAAACGTGTGTGTGTGTGTGTGTGTGTGTGTTTGTGTGGGCCATCTCTCCCGCCTGCTAATTATAATCTCCACTCAGACCCTCGGGTGCAGGGAATTACCAAAGCTTCATAGTAGAAAATGAGTTTATAAGAATCATTCAATAGGAGGCACTTGATGGGGACGGACTCGGGGGATTAACGATGAAGTCGCTCTCGGCTGTTTGTCACGTGCAGGACGAGCCGGAGCCACGTCCTCCTGGTTGGAGCTAATTCGACTCAGTTTAAAGACTCGAGCGCGAGCAGTGGGGGAGGAGCTTGTGAGCGTGTGGGGGAGGAGCCTCTGAGCGTGTGGGGGAGGAGCTTCTGAGCGTGTTAGTAGACGAGCTGCACTGAGAGAGATGAGCTCTGAAGTTCAGGTGGGAGGCGATGGGAAAAAGAAATGGAGGGCGAGAATAATAATGATGATAATCATAATAATGATAATAATACTAAGAGACCAAATTTGATTTCAATCAGTGGCCTGATGAGGTCAGCGCCCTCTGCCCCCCCGCTCTCTCTAGCCTCCTCTACAGCTGGGTGTACTGGAGCTCCACTAAGTCGGGGCTCGCGTCTGCGGCTGGATCCTTAAAGTAGAGTGTGGCAGTGTCCTCCCCCCACCGGCCCGTCCGCCGGGCCCTGTGCTCAGTCACCTCTTTGGGCTGCTCCGTGCGGCAGCGGTTGCTGTTCCACCACGCCTCCAGCCCGGCCACCAGGCAGGCCAGCAGCAGGCCGGCGGCCAGGATGCAGAAGACGCCGGCGAAGCTGTGCAGCTTGAGGGAGCGGCCGTCGGGGCTGGCGCCGGCGTGGCTGTTGAGGTCACAGCGGCCGGTGCGAGGCCACCACTTCTGCTTCATGATGTCCAGGTCGCCTTTCTCCTGCAGCTCCAGGATCCTGGAGGAGAAGAGAGGAGCAGGGGGTCACACAGAGTTCTGAGGTCATCTGAGGCGTGTTGGGCTGAACGTTAAAGCTGCAGCTGTGACCACATGAGAATCACTTCAGAACTCCAGGCCTGTGTCAGAGATCGAGATCGACCACACAAAGAGTCTTAAGCTGGAATCAATACAACATTTGATTTGGAGCCAGAAAACACATATTTCAGCCAAATATCAAAACGTTATGTTCTCTTCAGAACTGAGCTTCAATCGTCCAAAACCTTTTATTAGATTTCTACCTTTCAAAGAAAATCACCTGTTACTCATCCTGAAAGGGAAAGTGCATGAATAAAGACCTGATGTCGATATGATGTGTTGAGCTAAAAGCTGCAAAGTAAATATTGATAACTCTTTATGTGCGACTCTCTGAAGCAGCGAGGATTCATGTTTTCATCAGAAGTAACGAGTGATGGTCGATCACTGAACTTTCTTTTCAGACGATTCGATGAACTCGACCAGTGAACATCAGAAATGTTTCAACGAGGTGTTTGTGGTGTTTCTCAGTAGTTGATGAATCCACTCCAGTAGAAACCCTCCTGCACTCAGCACAGCTCCTCACAGCTGAATGTCTGTTTCTGAAATGGGTGGTTATGGGTAATTAGCCGATCGATGCTGCGGCGGAGAGAAGGTTCAGCTTCTCTCGTCTTTTAAAACCAGTCGCTGAGTCGATTCTAAACTAAACTGTCGGTTTTCACAAGCGTTTCACTTCTGCCAGGTTGAAAGCAGACGATTGAGGCTTCATCTTTTCAGAATAAGAGCTGCAGTGATTTTGGTTCCAGCTCAGAATATGAATCCACACTCGGTGAAAGACAAAGCAGCAGGGGGCGCTGGTGCAGACTTTCAGGTCTGAAAACAAACTGTTTCATCTCTTCCTCATTTCGGACATTTCCTCTGTGACCCGAGAGGTTTTGTTTGTGATACGTGTGTCGCTGCAGCAGCGCCCCCTAACTGCTGCAGCGCCCCCTGGCTGCTGCGGCGCCCCCTGGCTGCTGCTGCGCCCCCTGGCTGCTGCAGCGCCCCCTGGCTGCTGCTGCGCCCCCTGGCTGCAGCAGCGCCCCCTGGCTGCTGCAGCGCCCCCTGGCTGCTCAGTTTGGGGACTTGATTAAACAAACTGCGACACACAACCTATGTTCAGCTGCAGTAGTACCTCAGCCCAATTTGCGATATTTAATCTGCTCAACTCAGCGTGAACGTGTTGAAGGTCAGTGCGCCACAGTAGCCCCCCCCCCCCCCTCCATCAAAACACCCCGAGGACAAACTAGTTTCCAGCTGAAAGGAGCAGCGGAGGAAACAAAGTGAGGTTATTAACGGCAGGATTATCAGGAGGAGGCTCAGGATGGAGCAGCTGTGGGACCAGGTTTTAAAATGATGGTTGAAATGGGAAGATAATGGTTCTGCAGCCGAACAATAGCTCAGGCCTCAGTTTGACACCGGACACATTGTCCCCGCTCGTCCCCCCGCGCCGCTCCTCGCTCCTGTGTAAAGACTTCATTAATAACTAGTGTTTGTGTCCATTTAACAACACAAACTAATCCCTGAATAAACACACTGCTGCTTAATTAAAGAGGAAGAGGAGGAGCAGAGGGACGAAGGAGAAACTGACGCTGACAGTGAACCTGGGGATCGCTGCGACTCTGAGACCAGAGAAGAAGAAACTTCGAGAGTCGAGAGTTTCACTGCAGCTCCGGAGTCAGAGCGTCCATTTCATATCTCAAACTTATTTAAATTCAAGCATCTACATTTAAAATCTGTAAAATCAAGTGTTTTATTTGTTAATCACTGAAAAAGATTTCAACCTCTATTCAATTTATAACATAAGTTCGGTTAATTCATTTATTTCTTATGTTTTATTTATTTACAGAACCTTTTCAGTTGTACACCCCCCCCCCCCCCCCTGAAGCCCCCCCCCCCCCTCCTGAAGTTTGTCTACTTCCTGTTTCTCTCCTGCCGATCGATACGAGGTGGGTGAGAAAGTGCTCTTGTGTGATTCGTGGTTAATTCGTGATGTGATGAACCAGAGGGTTACTGGTTTACTGGTTGATCAACGTGGGTTTTTAAACTCGCACTGGGATCAATTTGTGTTTGAGACGAGGTTTCACTCTGCGGCTCCAGGATTTCATCTTCAGCTCAAACTCTGAAGGAGATAAATGAATTAAGGAAAAACAAATCCAGCTTCTGCTTCACAAATCAAATAAGTAATTAGAGCCCGACGCTGTGTTTACACTTCACACTGTGAATAATCCTGTTTGCTGCTCCACACGCCTCCTTTCATCTGAGCTCAGACGAGTTCAGCATCGATTTAACAGCTTCAACATTCTTCCTCCAGTCAGAGGCTCTCTGCTGGGATTGGCTGATGAGTCCAGATCAACAAAGTAAAAGCTTCATCGTGAACCTCCACCTCCTCTCTCGAGGGTAGGGCCGTGTGGGGCACTCACTTCTGGGAGAACAGGTCTCTGTACGGGCTGCCGTGCTGCATGGCGATGCCGTAGCCTTTGCTGCTCATGCTGCTTCCCGACACGGTGATGGTGCAGTCGTCATCCGTCAGCGCCGCGTACTCCAGCACCGCCATGTCCCACAGGAAGGCGTAGGGACTCTTCTTGGCCTGGAGACAGACAAACACAGGCGGTGAAACACTGGACATCAGGGGTCAGCTCAGCAGCCAATCAGAGAGGCAGCTCTGTCGACAGGAAGTGACGGACAGTTCCCAGTTTCATGGACACGAATCAGATTCAGTTTGTGATGAACAGGAAGAATCTGGTTCCTCAGAAAAATTAAGATTTTGAGATTTTCAATGTCTGTCCCACAAAATACAGAGACATGGCGTGAAGTGTGTTACTGTGTGTGTCTGTGTGTGTGTGTGTGTTCGTTACTGTGTGTGTGTGTGTGTGCATGTGTGTGTGTGTGTTAGTGTGTGTGTGTTACTGTGTGTGTGTGTGTGTGTGTGTGTTACTGTGTGTGTGTGTGTGTGTGTCCGGGGTTACCACAGAGAAGACATCACAGAGCCATGGGGGATGTTTATAAAGCAAATGGCTGAATAATGGATTTGCTCCGAGCCGATTTGTCTGTGACGCTAATTTGTCATCGGCTCTTTGGAGACGTACCAACACAATAACGTAACAACACGCTCACACACACACAAAGACACACACACACAGTGTGTACCTTGCGTATTCCCTCTGACGGGCTGGACACAGAATAGTCCAGGCCCTGGTTCTTGCTGATGGTCCTCCACAGCTCGGCGTAGCTGCTGTCCTGCTCCAGAGGGTTGGTCCCTTTGTTCCTGAAGTAGTCGTAGACCGCAGAGTCCCGCACCGTCCCGTAGTCCACGTCCACCTGCCGCACCAGGTCCTGGAACGACCTGAGGACACCACACAGAGACAGACACGTCTTCACCAGAGTCCTGGACCACGTTCACAGGACCAGTCTCTGATCTGGATCAGCTCTGAAGCTCCAGATTCGATTTCTTTGAACCATCAAATCGAACTTTCACGGAATTTAAGAGAAACACATTTTCTGCAGATTCTGTTTGAGTCTGAATTCACATGTGTTTAAATCTTTAGTAGCTGCAAACTCCCACTGAGCTGTGTGTGTTTGTGTGTGTGTGTGTCAGTGTGTGTGTTACCATATAGCGTGGTCCATGCGTGACACAGTCAGGTACGCTGCCAGGTTGGCTGTGTACGAGGAACACACGATGAGCGTGAAGAGCCACCAGCTTCCCATGACGATCCTCAGAGCCACCGAGCCCACCACGCTGTCCCCACCTACACACACACACACAGACACACACAGACACACACACACAGACACACACAGACACACACACAGGGATTTAGCAGGTTCGATCTTCACATGCTGCTCGGTGACCTCTCGGTTCAGGGTCAACCAGAAGCTGCAGCTAATCACAACCTGCCAGACCATAATAGGTGCAGCTGCCCCCCCCCCCCCCCCCCGCCACCCCCCCCCCCCCCCCCCCCCACCTCTCTCTTCTGGTAGAAACCTCTCCTTCAGATGGATGGAGGTTTAATAACCTAATAATGTGCAGATGTTACAACCCCAGACACTTTCTATCCCGACCTCTGGACACAGATACAGTTCATCTCTAGAGGAGCCAGGGGGTGGGGGGGTGAAGCTGATCATGGAGGAGGAGGAGGAGGAGGAGAATCCCAGGTGATCAGAACGAAGAGAGGATGACGTCTGGGACGAGAGGACGTGTTTGTCCTCAAAGCAGCTGGAGCCCCAGATGCCCGGGGGGGGGGGGGTAACAAGCAGAAGCTTCCAGGACGTTTTCCTTCCAAATTGTCAAAGACGTTTTAAAAGGATGGAGGACGTGTGAAGATATATGAAGGAGGAGAGGACGTCTTGGAAGTGAATCATTTTTCAGAATGTGAGGAGAATGTTAACAAGAGTCTGATGAGTTTGAGATTTCACTGCATTTTAATGAAGAGTCGGGTTTTAGAGGTCGGCCCCAGTTTGAGGATATGATGTCAGTGAATGTTCTCACAAACACTCACAAACTCAAACACTCACACACACACACACACACACACACACACAAACACTCACAAACACTCACAATCTAAAACACTTACACACACACACACACTCACTGATTTCACTGACATCTCCTGCAGCTCTGGAATC
>CM028864.1:505247-522747 GCA_016801935.1 Platichthys stellatus
GGGAGAGAGGGAGAGAGAGAGAGAGAGAGAGAGAGAGAGGGAGAGAGAGAGAGAGAGGGAGAGAGAGAGAGAAAATCGTCTCTACTTAACCTTTATTCAAGGAGGTTATGTTTTCGTGTATAGATAAAAATCTCTATAAAGAAACGACGTCAACTAAAGTTTTGTCAAAATAAAGAAAATACAGATTCATTTATTTGTGTTGTTGTTTATTTGTGATGAATTTAATCTCTGAGCAGAAAATGTTCACATCATCAGGTTTACTGGTAACGATGATGAATGAGGGCAGAAACCTGCAGAGTGTGTGTGTGAGTGAGTTCGAGTGTGTGTGTGTGCCTGTGTGTGTGTGTGTCTGTGTGTGTGTCTGTGTGTGTCTGTGTGTGTAGACTGAGGCGCTGGCAGCAGCAGCTACAGGATGAACCTCAGGGTGAAGGTTTTAGTTTCGCTTGGTTAAACCTGCGTCTCATCGCTGCTGAGACACAACAGAGGAAACTGGTGTGTGTGTGTGTGTGTGTGTGTGTGTGTGTGTGTGTGTGTGTGTGTATGTCTCTGTGTTTGTGTGTTTGTGTGTATGGAGAAGGAGAAATCAAAGCAGCCAAGCACTTTGTTCAGAACACATTATTGATACTTAATGAATGAGGATTCATGTTACTGAAAGCTAACATGACATTAACATTAATATCAAGATAATTATTCAAATGTTAATATTCAACTGTTGACACATTAGCATATTGGACATTATATATATTGTATATAGACTTTGGAACATTAATATCTATTTATTGATATTAGCTCATAACACTGGTTATTTATACATCAGAATGTATGTTTCAGGTTATTGATAATATGGGATACAGATGTTCAGGTTATTGATGCTTTTGTTTTGTGGATGTTGTTTTGAATATCAGTTATTTACCAGTAGCGTGACCACCTTGACCGTGACGCCCTGCATGCCGTTCTCTATGCGACTCTCCTTCAGACTGCCGTTGAGTCCGTGCACCGAGTCCCACGTGGCGAGCTGAGGACACAAAGACAAACAGGGACATCTGTGAGACCGAGTGTCCATCACTTCATCTGCTCCAGGGTCAAAGGTCGTCGGAGAGGAAACCGCCAGGCGACAACCAGACGTCCACAAATGCTCCATGTTTCACAGGCGGCCATTCTACAATCTACTCCCAGTCCCTTTGGATTTCATGTGAGGGTTAAAGAGACGAGCTGGAGACGAGAGAGGGACAAAGAGACGAGCTGGAGACGAGAGAGGGACAAAGAGACGAGCTGGAGACGGAGTTGGGATCTAGTGCCAGAAACCCACTCGGGCATTTTTTCATTCATCTCATTTTTAGCCACACACAACCTGACCTAATTAGGTCGACAAAAACAAGCTTCTGTCCAACAACCCTCTCAACGCTGCTGCACACTCAGGAAGACGACCTCACCCCACAGAGCGCGTTCAGGACCAAACCATCATGTGTGATGGTTGTATAGAAATAAAACCAGTTACATACGCTGGCCTGAATGGACCAGGAGAAGATAAACACAAACATCCTGTTTACAGATCTGAGTCCAGACGTTTACTGAACAACAGACTTCTCTCTACTGTCGCATTTCAACTGAAAACAGGAACATGAATCAAAATGTAGAATTTTAAAGTTAATAATCCTGAAAAAGATTTAGATTTTTTAATTTGTTTTAAAAATAATAAAATACTGATAATGATAAGATCCTGCTTGCTAAATAACAAGAGTTTTAGATTCAATCTTTATCCTAAAATATGATTTTTAATTACGTAATAATGATGTCTAGTTTTCTGTGGAAGAATTTTAACAACATGATAATAATAGAAATAATGGAAAATGTTTGAACTCAATCAGAAACCTTCTCATGTAAACAACAACAATCTGATCTTGAGGCTCCACAGATGTTTGTTTCATTTGTTCAACAACGAGCTTTTGTCAACAAGCTGCATTCTGACTCTGGGTTGTGTGTTTGTTGTTTGTCAGCCGGTTCTTCCCATTAGAGCCGGTGTGTCCCAGTATGAGCTGTATAATGGGATGTGGACTCCCGGGCGTGTGTGTGTCACTTTGATAAAGAGCATCTCTTCCCCGTGGAAACACACACAAACATCCTGTTGGTTCTATCTCTGTGAGGACAGCGACTCACAAAGTGCATCAACCCCCCCCCCCCCCCCCCCCCCCCCCCCCCCCCGGTTAGCGATCACAACTACACACATTCACCTGAACGTGGTTTTAATCTGAACCTTGAAACAAGCATCAGATGTTTGTAACCTGTGGAAGTGAGGATATCATACTTTCTGAGCACTTCCCCCGGAACATGCATCTTGAGATGAAGTATATAACATCCCTTTGTTTTCATAAGGTCCTTAAGTAAATGTCTGTAAGGTTTCTCATTTACACTATTAACACTGGTCCTCACAGAGATAGAAGTACACACAAACACACACAGGTTATTGATCAGCTGGTGGTGACGGCTGAACAGTCGTTACACTCATGCATATCTGAACTTCCCATTAATCCACAGTGCTTCAGTTAAGTGTACAAACACGCACACACACACATACACATACACACACACACACACACACACACACACACACACACACACACACACACACACACACACACACACACACACACACACACACACACACACACACACACACACACACACACACTGTGTTTAATTGTCTCTGAGGGACTCACACTCATTGGCCGCCTCGCTGTTGCACAAATTACACAAATCGGTTTAGAAGCGGTTTCATGCATCAACGTAAAATGATGAAGGAAAAAAACATGTGTAATAAAAACAGGTCACTTTCACATTAGAGCTGATGAACAGAGTTATTAACACACGCTCGTTAATCTCCGGGGACAGCCAATCAGAACACGCTCTCTAATCTCACACAGGACGTCTTCATTAGCGTTGTTAAGCTAATCACACGATCTGTTGTCGTACAGTGCGCTGAGGTGTAAACAGCATCCAGGGTCAAACAGACACACATCGCACACACACCCGGGGTCGCTGCACTACAGCTCGTCTGATGTTTGTGTTAGAGAAGACACAATGAAGTGTGTTTAACGAGCTCTGGTGCAAACACAGCTTCTCTGCTGGTTGTACGTGAGGAACTGGATTCCAGTAAGTGTCTCACTACTGGTTTCTAAATTCCTTCAAACAGCGTCTCTACTGAGGCTCTGGTCATGATGTGGTGTCGCCTGCAGGCCACCGTAGATTCTCACACTTCAGTTTGTGGTGATGCACGGCTTCACCACTAGATGTCATCAGATCTTACATCTGTATAACTCGTGGGCTACGTCACAACATGTAAACATCAACGAGTCAGATTCTCAACTTTATATTTACAGTCATGACGTTTCTGGAGTCAGAGGAGTTACGTGAGATTCACTGTCACTGACCCTGTCGTGATGAACAGATCGAAATAAGAGGACGTGAACGACAGACATGTCTGTCTCCTGAACAACCGACAACATGAGCCCAGACAGAGGAAAGAAAGGAGAGAAAGAGCAGCAGTGAGAGAAAGGAGAGAAAGAAGGAGTTGAATAAGCAGAGATCTATTCTGAGCAGCGGTGTCCTCCACATGATCTCCATCTTTCTTCTCTTCATGTGTGTGTGTGTGTGGGGGGGGGGTTCTTCATTAACACTGATAAATTACCTCCACCTCTTTGAACTGATGAACCCCCGTCATCACCATAAAGACCTGAGAAGGAACGTTCTGAACCAATCAGCTGTGAGACCAGTCAGCGTCTCCAGCCCCCTGCTGGCCACAGATGGGACTTTACAGGTTTAAGATCCTCACGGTCCTCTGTCACACGGCTCAGCACAAATCAAATCACTGTCGCAGAATTAAGATAAATAATGATATCAAAGTCCGACTCATGGAAATCATAAAGATGCAATATTTGGGTCGTTTGAGGCTTTTTATCTCAAACAAACTTTCCTGAGGGGAAGAGATTCTCTTGGTTGATTAGGACTTTGAACACGATCTTGAGGATCTACATCTCTATTCAAGCTTTTGTCTTTGTGTTCGTTAACAGACAGAAGTCGTTACATGTCGGCCATCTTTATTAACATGGTGTCTGATCGTCTTATCTAGAATCAGTTTGTTACCGTTTACTTCCTGTCAGTGTTTTGGGATTTCTGCTGCTTCTCATGGGACTGTTGATAGTGATACTATAGTTATCTGTGTGTTTGTGTGTTTGTGTGTCTGTGTGTTTGTGTGTTTGTGTGTTTGTGTGTTCTGTTGTACCTGTCAGACTCAAATCTCCGTGACTCGTTTCCTTTCTTCTCTAAAATCCCTGACACTGAATACTCTGCTGGTTGAACGTCTGCTGGTTCCTCGTGTCTGTTCACACCAGGTCTTAAATCTAACTTCTTTAAATCTGAAGCAGCAGCTGAGACGCGGAATCGAACCTGTGAAGTGCTGACGTCGCCCGAGAGGAAACCGTCTGTACGAGAGTTCGTTGAACAACTAAACTTCTCCATGAAGAAATAATAAGACGATTCTTGTTCTGCTGACAACAAACCGCCTGTTATTCAATAATTAGATTATGAATAGTAGAAATAGATTTTGTGAAATGCCAGACAGTCCCTGGCGAGTTGCTCGTGTTTCTAACTGCAGCTCGTTTCACTGACGTACGGCCGTGGAGCCGCCGGTAATGAGACGAGCCAACAGGAAAGAGAGAGAGGCTGCTGAGGGACGAGTGGGGTTTCATCACAGCATCAGCAGATCACACAACCTGCAACAACACAACTGTGTGTGTCTGACGCGTCACCTGTTCACAGCTTTTCATGAAAATACAAACGTGACTCAGCAAATCGGCCGCAGAGCGACGGCCGACGTTATAAAGAAATAATACATTTTAATGTTGATATGTGGAAATGCTTTCGTTTCTGTTTGTGTGAATACATTTGTCTGGGGGGGGGGTTGTTTTGAAACTCAACGTGAAGGAACACAGAGTGTGAAACAAACACATGATCGTTAACTACTCACTCAAACAACAACACTAGCAAAGTGTTGAAAACGGAACAAACTAGACAAGAAGTCAAAAAAGACCAATTTCTATTCTTTTCCTGTATTTTCAGTTATTAGCCAATAAAACGTTGAGGTTCTGAAAGGGGGAGGAGCCACGATGTGCTGGGAGGTGTCCTCTCTCCTCATGTTCACAGTTTCAGATTAAAAGAGACTCTTTGACAAAGATAAGCTGAAATCAAGTCTTTGGAAATCCTGAGGAATCCTAAAGGCTGCAGACACGGGTCAGATCTGGAAATCTCTCCCGTGCTGGTTTCACATCCAGCTCAGTTCCCAGTGGAGGTCCACCACGGAGGAAACATCTCCTCCTCTCCGGCTCATGCATTATTCCAAACCTCCCTGCTTCTTCCCTTTCCTCAAAATGTCAGCCCTCTTTCCCCTCCTGTCATTCACAAGCCGAGCGTCTATGTTACTCGCCCCCCCCATCTTTTTTAAACACGAAAAGATTGATCTGTCAATGTTGAGGAAGTTTTTTGTTCACAGCAGAATAATGAAGTCAGATTCATGTGATATTCATTTGCTTCATGAACCTGAACGCGTCTCATCTTGAAGCCAAAATATCTCATAATATAGAAACGCTGCCATCTTGTGCCACTGACGTTTGAATTTACAGTCAGAGTCCGTTCAGAAGGGATAACCCCCCCTTCCTCGCTTTCAACCAATCAGGAGTCAGTCTCAGCTGTCAATCATCACTTCACTGCCTGTTTCTATATCATCAAATAAGTGATTCAAACCAAACTGATGAGAAACAGTTGAACTAACATCAGATGATAAGAACGTCCTGAAACAACAGGAACATCTTAACAAGCATTTCTTTAGCGTCCAGTAGGGGGAGGGTGTTAGAATCTATACTGCAGTCAGACACCAGGGGGCGATCAAGAGGATTTGGCCTCAATATTGTGGATCTCTCATGTTGTCCATCTTTATTTAGAGTCACTGAACTTTATCTTTAACTTCACAGACCTAGGGATGTACGACTTGTCCCCATGTTGTGTTCACAGATTCAGGTCCACAGTGTAGATGTGGTGTTGGTCTTTGTATAGTTGTGAGGACGATTGTTAACACAACACAATCCCTCAACTTCAGGAATAAAATTTAAATCACCATATAAATAAATCCTTGAGTGTTAAACCTCAAACAGCTCAGTGATGAAGTGAGGAGCAGCAACAAGGTCCACACAATGATATCATGATCAAATAGACACACACACACACACACACACACACACATACTAATAACACTGCAGTCACGTGAGTTGTTTCAATAAAAGCAAAGTCCCCTGAAGTGATTCTGCTGAGGTAAACATATATTTGCTCCAAGGACACACACATACAGTAAGGTCAATACTTTATACACACACATGCACATTCAGCCACCCACACACACTCGACCTCACACACACAGACACACACGCTGCCGTTCCACACTCCCTCCACAGGAAGTCCTTTGATGCATTTTACTGTTATAAAACCTCTTTGATGTTTCTAATCTACACAAAGCTTCGCTCTCTGGGGCTTTTTCAAAGAAAAACACACCAATATGAATGTCAATTAGTGTGTGTGTGTCTTTGTGTGTCTGTGTGTGTGTTTCCGAGGCTTTTGATTTCCACCTGTTCTGTTCATCTCCACTGTGAAGACGACCCGTGGGCGTCGGAGGATCAGCGCGGCTCCGGGGACGCCACCGACCCGAGCTTCATATTCACCAGCTCAATCACAAAACCTCATGAAAACATGTTTTTCATTATGTTGATCAGTTCAGGACGTGAGCTCTGATGCACGGCACCTTCAGAAATAACTATATATAGATAAGTATGTACAGATAATAGAGCTGTCGTCTTCTGACTCAACTTCTTGTTGAATGTACCAGAAAACAAAGATTCTACTTATTGGATTCCTGTCAGTAGATTCTTGAGTCCTTCACTCTGGACCTTCAGCCTTCAGCCCAGAGCCCAGGTCTCCTTTCCCATCCAGATGTTTCTGTTTCCTTTTCAGCCCTGAGCCTGATGTGAAGCTCAGGAGCTCGGTGGGGTTCGGCTGCCGGATCTCAAATGAAGAGGAGAACTCTTCGTGGCTTCGGGGCGGAATGGAAAGAGAGAGAGAATATCCGTCCTGCTCCGTTTATAATTCACAGAAATTAGCGAGTTGCTAGTTTTCAAAGACACAAATTGTTGTAATGAGTCCAAATGTCCTCTGGGATTTGAAATGAGTCGTTTCAGGCTCGTTTTTGTTCTCCAACATTTCTAATGGATTCATTTCAGACAGACCAGTAACAATGCGGGGCCCATTATGGACTAATGGGAGGGTAATAGCCATCTGCTAAATAATTACAAACTTTCTTTAGACTCTATGAGAAACGAGACAAAGCTGAGTCGAGAGACAAAGACCGCCGTCCTATTGGTCAGCTGCTTTTCAATAGAAGGTGAAAATATAACAACCATTAAAGTAGGAATATGAATATCTACTGTAAAGAATGAGGGTCATTATAACATGAAACTAATTATACAAACACTTATTTCATGATGAGTAAATGTACATTCATCTGATTGTTATGTGTAATTTAAAGAATATTGTTCTTAATACATAAACCATGAGTTATGTGTCACTGATCCAGATCAAAAGATGTTTAATAGAATATTAATTTAATGTGCATAAACAACACTGAGCTGGAAACTCTCTGAACACTTTGTAACAGAGGGCGGCTGTGTGGTCTCACAGACAGAGGGTCACTGGTTCGAGTCCCAGCTTGACGTGGGTTTTCTCTGGCTGAGGTTTGGATGATTAGAAACTCTGAAGCTGCTCTTGGGTTTAGAATCTTCTGGTGTCCACACGAGTCTGGAGTTCTCCAGCCTCTGAATCAGAGACGTGTTTCAGATTGAAAACTTTGAGTTTGAGTCTGAGGCTTTAGTAAACGAGGACGCAGACGTTGTCTTCCTGATTGGTTCTCATCAGTCACATGTCTCGACACAAAGCGTGGCTAACACTTCTTTATAATGAGGATCAAACCCTTCTCCTGCCTCCGGCCCCGTGGGGACTCGCTGCCGGAGCCTCTCGACTCCTCACGCCTCACTCAACCAACCACTGGAGCTAAATCAGGTTTTATTAGAAGTTGGAGAGTTTGTGTCTTCGCAGCTGCCGTCTGATTCAAAACAGAGAATCTCCGACACGAGGGCGAGAGCATGATGGGCTCCGACCCACGTTCAGAAGCTGCCACCGGTCGGAGAGGAGTTTCCTACGGTGGGGGGGGGGGGGGGGGGGGGGGGGGGGGGGGATTTACCGACACCAAATTGCTGAGAGGACGCATCAAAAGTCAATGAGATGAGAAAAGTGAGGATGGATAGATGGGATAATACACGGGGGAGGTCTGAAGCACCGGAGAGCTCACCACCGCACAGGTTCCAGAGGAAAGAGGGAAATAACATTTCACTCTCCATCAGGCCTGATGTGGAGTGGGGGGGGGGGGGGCTTCATCTGAGAGGCGGAAACCTTCTCCTGTGCAACAAACTCTTTAACAGTCAGATGAGGGTTTGATAGAGTTAAAGCACAAACTGATTCCAGACAGATTTATTATCATTTCATTTTGTTAATCTGTCAATGTGTCTGGTTTCCTTCCATCTGTTTAATTATATTTACAACATCTTTATAAATACTCTAATAATCCATCTTTCTTATTTGACTTTCTTCATCTCATCTCTTTCTCTTCTCTCACTACAAAGTCCATTTCTCTCTTAACAGTTTATTTCTTTTTCTCTTCTTTCCTCATCAGTTTTGTTTCTTCTGCTCTGATGTTGAACAATCACTCGTTTGTTCACAGGCAGACGAGTTCAAACTCCACTGAGCGTTTATTAAAAACACTTTAAATATGTTAAATATCACGTCACAGTTAAACTGCGACGCCGTTCATCAAGCTTAACGCAACACGGTTACACAACTTCTCCAATAATTGGGACACTTCATGAAGCTCGCTGCTGCTTACATGATGACAGGTTCCTCACAGAGGAGGACGCTCTACATGGGCCTGCTCAAGAACCACAGCTCCCATGAGGCTCGGCTGCTGGTTCCTGTCCTGAACCAGCGTCCACAGAAGGAACCGCCCACTTCCTGTTGACGCTTTTAGCTGGCTGCAGTTCCCCTAGAGGGCAGCAGCGAGTCCGTCCTCACTGAACTGCAGCTGAACAACAGTTTTCACACCGACTTTCAGACATGAAGTCACTTTGTACTTTGAATTTTGGGAACATTGATTAGTAAAGGCAATTTAACAAATACTATAATAATATTTCAAGAAAAAAAATTGTAATAGAATGAAACTAAAGTAATAAATGAATGGGGATAGAAGAGTTATGAAAGAAGTTACATTTTGATGAACAGAGTAAGAAAACTTTATTCCACGTTCACACAGAAACCGACTTCACGTCTCGATCTAATCTGATTGAACGGTGTTTATTGTTCGTACCTCTAATATCAAATTTAATTTAGCCAAGGTTACGTTTTGGTGTTACAGCTCCATAGATATCCATTCAGTCTGACCTGCCTCACTAGCGCCCCCTACACAACACAGAGGTTGTGAGAGTGCAAGTTCTCTTCACATGAAGGTGCAGCTGTAAACTGAGACATCACATGACCAGAGGACGCCAGCGTGTCCAGTCGTCTTTCTGTTCACGCTCCCACCACTCGACCTCCTGTTGCATCACACATCTCATCCTCGTCTCAACACTGATTCAAACCGGCTGCATGTGAACAGCTGACGCAACACAACGCTAACACACGCAGGTGAGAGCCTGGAGACAACTCACTAATATCAATATCTTCCCAGAGAGCGCTGATCAGGAAGCAGCACTAACATCCGGCCTGAGGCGGCTGCAGCTGCTCAGAACCCTGAGGAGGATCTAATGAGCTGTGGAGGTGGGAATGTAAATCTCATTCTATTGATTAGTCTTATAATACATCGGTTAATGTGAGATGTAATTATTGTCCTAATTATCATTAACGAAGACGTTATACATCTTTTTCATCTTCATCTAACGTTCACTCAAGAACAAACTCCTCTAGATGGAAATTCAAACCTCTAAGTGTCAATCAGAGGAAGAAACGATCTGATATATATATATATATAACTATAATCTGGATATCTGGTAGCTAGCTGATGTTTTCTTTCCATTAAGAACTCGAACACGTCTGAGTGATGGAGCAGTGTCTTCACTTCGATGTCTCCTCTGTAGCGTGTCCGTCCCGCTCTGAAGTGAGACGCCGTGAACTCACCCTCTTGATGTCCTTGCCGAAGGTCTCACTGAAGCTGGAGCCCAGGATCTCGAACTGGACGTGGGAGTTGGAGCCGCTCTCCTTAAAATCCATGGTCCCCGTCAGACCCGTGATGTTGCCCTGGAGGGAGGAAGCAGACGGAAGGATGGACAGATCACAGAATCTGCAGAAGACAAGATGAACCTTCTTCTGTGCTGTTTTCATCCTGCAGCTTCCACTTGAATCAATTTAACTATGACAGCACTGACATTAATAAACATTTGACTTCTCTGATTTATTATTATTACATGGTGATTTTCCATAAAGCAATTTAAACATTTAAATGGCTTCGCCCACAGTGGATTGTTGTTTCTCATGCTGATATATGAGAGTTTGAAATGATATCTCAAGCTGGACACGATTCATTTTTCAGATTTATTACAGTCTTTATAAACACAAAGCATATCTAGGTAATGAGGTTCCTCACACAAGTACAGCCAACTTTACCTTCTACTTTATTATGATGCGTTTTTATCATGTCACTATTGTTAAAGAGGCCGCGCCAATATTGTTAAGTGTAATATTCATAAAATAAAATGAAGTGACAGAGAGAAGCAAGGAGACAGTAAGAGAGAGAGAGGGACGATGAAGGGAGAAGGGCATCAAGGAGACTTTAAAAAAAGAGTGAAGATGGAGAGAATCAAATGGAGTGATAGAAGACAGCGAGAGAGGTGGGGAAAGGAAAGAGGCAAATGAGAGAGGGATGAACAAAAGAGAGTTCTACCCTGATGAGAGGCTGGTTTATATTCAGACTGATAACACTTCAGGAAGCATCAGGAGCATTAATCTGGATCAACGTGTCACATCCTGTTGGCTCCGTGTTCACTTCCTGCTGCTCATGTTGGACTTAAAGCTCAGAAACAATCAACGACAGTTACTACAACTTAGAAAAGTGAGAAGACGATGGAGGACATGGTGACCCCGGGGGTTCGGTGAGTCCTCTGTACCGACCACTGAGGGACGAGGAGCAGGAAGAACCACACGACAGAACAACCACAGCTGCTGTGGTGAGCTACGCCCTCAGGTGTAGGCAGCGGTATAGAGTAGTAATATAAAGTAATATAGTAAAGTACAGAGTAAACTGGTCGTGAGTTATTCAGGTTGGTTCCAAGATGTTTTGTGAGCTGCTAAGTCATTTTGATGCATCGCCATTGAAACCATCAGTCCAGGAGATAACAAGGATCAAATAAAAAATGTGATCAGAAGTTAAATAGCGATCCTCAGGTCCTGATCCGGGATCTGCTCCCGGATCAGGACCTGAGGATAACGATCCTCAGGTCCTGATCTGGGATCTGCTCCCTGGTGGATCCAGTGTCTGCAGGAGGGAGATGTGTTCGAGTACCAGAGCTGCTCCAGAGAAAGGCCACGTCCATGTTCGGTGAAAACACGACTGACGACAAACTAAAGGTTTCTCCGTCTCCTGTAAAGGTCGCACTCATGTCACCTGGAGGAGAATGGAGCTCATTGTGTTTGTTTTGTGTGTGCGCGGCTACACACTCACTGGTGCTGCCAGTCGTCTGTCTGTCATCAATAAAGATATGAGTTCACGCTGCTGGAGGCTCTCAGTGAAGAAATAGATCTCAAGCAGTTTGAGCTGTGAACCTTCAGCTGATGTGAGTCAGACTGGTTCAGTTGGTAACCTGAACGATAAACCACTGCTTACTGGTACTGAGACATTATCGTTAAACAAAACTGTTGTAGTGGTGAAAACTAACCGTCATGTATATCACCAGAGAATGAACTGAAGCAGTGGGTTTCATCAGCTTGAATACTGAGGACTTCTGTATGAAGGTTTGTATTATTCATGGTTAATGATTTCAGGCTTCATGTCACAGTTTACACATCATGTGCATATTAAGCAGGAAACAGACAGAACCACAGATCACTAACGTGCTGCTTCTTAACGTCACACAGAAAACAATCTGTTTTTAATCTACGAAGAGAAAAACAAGCTCATCAGTGCATCTGAAACCATCTCAGCCCAATTAGAGTGAGAACGAGACTTCAGGTGCACCACAGAGGAACGAGTTTCTCTCTTTGTGTTTCATGTTTGATTTATTTCTGTTAACAAAGGCTTTGTTGAGGTCGGTTGAAATCTAATCACACTTTAATCTTCTCCTTCTTATGCACTCCTCATCTTCAAAGGTCAATTGGATTCAGACCGCCAACAAACAGAACAAAGAAGAAGAAGAAGAAGAAGAAGAAGAAGAAGAAGAAGAAGAAGAAGAAGAAGAAGAAGAAGAAGAACACACAGTAGATGGCTGTAATGCACCTTGATGTTTGATAGGAAATGATTCAAGCTGTTAACCAGCCTTGAAAATAAGAATCACTGGAGCAGTTCAACACGTTGAGTTAGACGATGAATGTTCATCTCTCATTTTCAAACATATCTTTGACTGTGATACTAAAACAAAATAAAAACCCAGTTCTATGTCTCAGCCGACCCTAACCCTAACCCTCACCCTAACCCTAACCGCTGAAGTTTCAGGATCGAATCGTAATGTTTGAGTCTAAGTGTAAAATTTGAAGTGTTTCTCTCGAGGAGTTTTTAACATGCAGTGTTCAAAAGGAAAGGTTTCATGAGGGCACTGTGACCTTGACCTTTGATCAGTTCATTTTTCAGTCCAAGTGAACAGTTGTACAGAATTTAAAGAATTCCATAAAAGCGTTCCCATGATTAGGATGGTGGGACAACTGGAGGACATTATGCCAACGCCCACTGAGACTGAGGACACAGGAATGGTGACTGGAGGACTCCAATGAAATCCTGAACCAGGTTTGCTCTTGATCTCTAAACATGCTGGTCTGGGTCAGTACCTTCTGGATGGTCTCCAGCATGGACCAGCCTCCGTTCCAGGGCTTGGTGGACTTCCTGATGCAGTTGAGACTCGCCATACTGTGCCACTTCCTGTCCTCCAGCTTCCTGTAGAAGGCGTTGGCCATCATCAGCACGCTGTCGTACAGGTAGAGGTTGGACACCTGGACAGAGGACGAGGACAACTTCATAAAGCACAAAGATTCACCTGCTTCAGACCCAAACACCTGCAGAGACTGAGGAACCTGGTCCACAGAGTCCGCACAGTGCAGCTCTATGAAAAGGAACCATTAGGTCTCAGCTGTTGTTCTCTATTCTACTAGAAAACCATCGTTCCCACTTGTTGACAGATTCTGGGTTCGACGGCTGAAGGAACCAAAACCACACAAATCAACATTAACCTTTGAGATGAATTATTGAGTCAAACGGACGCTCTTCAGTCACCTGAGGTCAGAGGAAAAGAGAGAGAAGGACGGAGGAGAGGAAAGAGGGGAGGAGAAAGGACAGAGGAGACAAATTAAGGATGGAAGGAAGGATGGAGGAATAAGGAAGAGACAGAGAGCACACGGATAAATAAAAGAGGAACATTGGTAAAATCAGGTAGAAAGAAAGAGAGAAAGAGAGAAAGAAGGAGAGACTGAAAAATTAGAGACGAGGAGTTTCAACAAATAAATAGAAAGAGAAGGAAGAAACTGCAGTCAGGGAGGAAGAGAAGGAGGAAGAGGACGAGTGAGAGAGTGAGGGAGGAAAAGGATGTGTGTGAGAGTGAGGGAGGAAAAGGGGGAGGAAGAGGACGAGTGAGAGAGCGAGGGAGGCAGAGGATGAGTGTGAGAGTAAAGGAGGAAAAGAGGGAGGAAGAAGTCGAGTGTGAGAGTGAGGGAGGAAAAGGGGGAGGAAGAGAACGAGTGAGAGAGCGAGGGAGGCAGAGGATGAGTGTGAGAGTGAGGGAGGAAAAGAGGGAGGCAGAGGATAAGTGTGAGAGTGAGGGAGGACGAGAGGGAGGAAGAGGACGAGTGAGAGAGCTCGTCCCTTCACTCAGATCTGAACCAACCCCCCCCACCGTCTTCACAAACGTCAAAATAAGAACAAACCCATTTGTCAGCATGAATAACAATAATTGTTCTGTTTACTGTTTTTAAATGTCAACCACACGTCACACTTCACTACTGAGTGTGTGTATGTGTGTGCGTGTGTGTGTCTGTGTGTGTGCGTGTGTGTGTGTGTGTGTGTGTGTTCGAGTGTGAGAGTGAGGGAGGAAAAGGGGGAGGAAGAGAACGAGTGAGAGAGCGAGGGAGGCAGAGGATGAGTGTGAGAGTGAGGGAGGAAAAGAGGGAGGCAGAGGGAGGAAAAGAGGGAGGAAGAGGACGAGAGGGAGGAAGAGGACGAGTGAGAGAGCTCGTCCCTTCACTCAGATCTGAACCAACACACACTCGTCTTCACAAACGTCAAAATAAGAACAAACCCATTTGTCAGCATGAATAACAATAATTGTTCTGTTTACTGTTTTTAAATGTCAACCACACGTCACACTTCACTACTGAGTGTGTGTGTATGTGTGTGTGTGTGTGTGTGTGTGTGTGTGTGTGTGTGTGTGTGTGTGTGTGTGTGTTGATAGATGGGATCACTCTGCAGGAGAAGAAGCTTTGTGAGTTTTCAACACAACACACACATATATCTGGAGTCGACCCTGGAGGAAACAAAGGTCACATAAAGGTCACGATATGTTTGTTTGCAAGATTTTAGAAAAGTTCCTGTCGGTGGAGCTCAGTCAAGAAAGAGTCAACTAGGGGGATTTATATATAAAATGATGTATAAATATCAATATAATATATATATAAATATATGATATGTATGTAAATGTTCCCTTGAGTGGTACTTTCTGGCTCCTCCCACAGAACTGGAGACTTTGGATCAATGATTCGTCCGTTTTACTGATTTCATTTCCTGTCACTTCAATCACAGAATAAAAGTCCCTGAAGGAGTCCTGTCCCCCCCGTCTGTCCCCTGTGAGACGTCCTCAGCTGAAGGACACACATGATTCTCAACAATGTGATATCCTGAGCAATCTAATTAGTAGTTTGAGAAAACGAGTTCTGATCCGACGCTAACGATTTATTAAAAGTTTTCCATCTTCACTCAAGAACTTTTCAAAGAGAAGACAATCCAGTCTCGTCAAAGTGAGGACATTTCAGACACACGTCCCCAGGAAGTGATCCCTTTCAGAATAAGATACACCTTCCAGCCCTGATCAGTAAGGGGACCAGTGGGCGGTACCTCCAGGTTCTGCAGGTATCCTTCCTGCGGGTTGCACAGCAGCGATGAGATCCGGTGGTTCTGCCTCATGCAGCGGCTGCTGCCGTCCTTCCACAGCGGGAAGATCTGCCGGATCACCGTCATGCGCCCCAGTGCACTGTGGGTAAGCTCCAGGATCTCGGTGTCGCTGATCTCCTGCAGGAGAAAAGACAAGGACAAGTTATCCTGATGTCTCCTCAGAGGAGCTGAGAGGGAACTTTGGTGTCGCAGCTTATTTCACCTGGAAGAACTTCAGCTCCACAGCTGATGATATGAGTTTGATTGTGTTTTAACGAGTTCCCCTTCAAAATAAATCACTATAATAATAATGAACTCAGAGCTGATTTATGCAGAAAACTCCAAATGATGTTAAACATTTTAAAACATAGAGAAATACGAGGGTGAGTGAGGACAACCGTAAACTTAACTTAGACTTCAGTAGAAGTTGAAATGGTTACAGACTAATCACAGTAATTAAATAGAAATGAGAAATATTATAAATTATAAAAACACATCAGGTTCAGCCATATTGATTCTGATGCTTTGTTTTGATGAATGAGATGAACTCCCAGTTTCCTGACTTCAGCTGTTATCTGATTATTCTTCAACCCGGCTTTACCCAGTGATCTCCTGCAGGAGGAGCTTCTCCCTCATTAAACCATCTAACGAGTCATTAGCCTTTAGTTTGGAGGAGACGCTCAGGACTCTGATGGACTCAGCTGTCGACAGAGAAGCTGGAACTGTCACATCTGGAGTCGCTGAACGTCACAGGAGGTTCTCACACAGCAGCCGATTTGCATTTTAATGTGTTTTTTACAGTCAGAGTTCGTTTCTCATCTCTTCTCCAAGGTCTGCTCCGATTGGACGCCTCAGGTAACGAGCTTCTCTTCAGCCTGACCTCCAGCCTGGACGCAAAGAAGAGACAGAAGAGACACGTGTCTGGTGCCGGGGCTTTGTGTGGTGGACGCATCTCCACGACACGAGTGCTGAGCCACAGACGTGTTCCTCACATGTTCCTCACATGTTCCTGACGTGTTCCTGACGTGTTCCTGAGGTTTGACGCCATTAAAAACCACGTTCAGGATGTTTTTAAGAGCAAATAAAGAAGCGTGTTGATGACGTGATGTTTTATTTACATGTGTGTTTAAAGCAGCTTCAGTGTTTCTCAGATCCAACCTGACAGCTGCTGCTTCACAGACGCTGTGTAACCACCAGGCTTCACTGTTTAACGACTGTCCTCCTCCTCCTCCTCCTCACCTCTCATCTCATTACTGGGACTCTGCACCTCCGCCGGTTCCTCCCTCTCTCCTCCGCCCTGTGTGACAGTCTCTCTCTCTCTCTCTTTAATTGGCGTCAGCGGTGTTGTGTGGTCGTGGCTGTTGTGTTAGCAGCAGACGGAGGTGAAGAGGACCCTGTTCTCCTGTCGACAGCTCGTCTGCCTCGGCAGCGACACACTGAGGTTGTGCATCTGTCTGAGCCTCACGCACAACAAGGCACCGCAAAAACAGGAGCTTCCACCCAAACCTCTGAGATTCAATAATACAGATTCTACAGATTCAGATGTGTAGCGCTGCTGCAGGTGAAGAGATGCAGCGTCTAAATCTCCTTTTTAATCGATTCTCACTTTATTCTAAGTTGCAGAACGATGTGAGCAGGACCTGAAGTTTGTGTGATTCTAACTCCACAGACCTCAGAGGCTGCTGTCCGTCCCCTGGATGGAGGGATGAGGACGGACTGACAGGAGACGGGTGAAAGAAAAGAGCAGGAAATGGAAAACAGCCCGTCGTCTCTGAGCTGATGACAAGACACCTGACATCTCACTGCGCCGCCATCCGGGTGGAAACGACCCTGTTACCTGTCAGAGCCGGGGGGGGGGGGGGGGGGTGGGTTGGGTGAGGGTGTTTTGGGTGAGGTAAGGAAAGGGACTTTGACTTCTGGGAAAAACCTACGTGTCTCTTTTCAAATGTGGAATGAAGAGAATTAAAGAACGTGCCGGAGCTTTACCTCGTTCACAAACACCCAGTGACTGTCTTTAGA
>CM028864.1:525247-527747 GCA_016801935.1 Platichthys stellatus
GCCTGATACGATGATGATTAAAAAAAGTAACGTGACGTTCAATCACGTTCATCGTTACGTTCACGTTAATAATATGAAAACTGATTGTTAAGTTCAGCGATCGCGAAACATATGCACAACACTGTACAGTACAGCCACTGCAGAGGAGCTGAAGAGCCACGTTCGGCTCCAGAGCCGCGGGATGACAACCCCTGTGCGGAACCGAAATTGTATAGTGTACTGGACGTTTTAGTGTCTCCTGTGTCCATCCCTTTTACCTGTCCTCTGGAAACACTTCCGTTGTGTTGTCGCCTCTATTTGCTGCGCGTTCGTCTATTTGCAGCGCGTGTGTCTATTTGCTGCGCGATTCTGTAATGTGTTGTGTTGGGTTGTGAAAATGATGGAGATGTTTTCTTACTTTGCTTGTGTTTTGTCAACTTGCATGTGTTTTCTTAAGTTGCTGTTCGTTGAGCTCTCAGGGCCACCGTAGAAACCTTAATGAGACGCAGACATCAGGATGAGTGAATCTGAGAGTTATGATCTGCAGAAGGTGAACGGGCTCTGATGAGAACAAGCTTTTATCTGAAGGTTGTTAAATGAAACCGAGTCGCTTAGAGTCGAGGAGGAGGAGGAGGAGGAGGAGCTGAAGCTCACAGAGGAACTGTCACTCAACAGGTTTCCTCTTTCTGATCATATTTATTTATCTTAACTTGTGTAAAGACTCGGAAATAAAAGTTAATTCTACTGTTCTGAACTAATTTATAACATATTTTTACTGACTATGCAGAAAGATTCATATGGACCTGCACAGAATATTCATTGATGGGGTCAGGGCTGCTCTCGGTCAAACTGCATCTATATGTTTTATATATTTAATTTTTCTCTCAGGTTTTCACTGCAAGCAACGAAACACGATGACACAGGAACACACACACTTCTGCTTCCGGTTCTAACATCATCAAAGAGCCTTGAACTGATTTCATCTTATTATTCTGTATGTCTTAAACACTCAGAGACGCCAGCACACACACACACACACACAGACACACACACACACACACACACACTCAGTCCTGAGCTGTAGTGATGTCTCAGTCCTTCGGGGGGCGCTGCTTGTAGCAGCAACACGTCGCCCTTCACTGAGACTCGGGGACTCAGGACGCCTGGAGGACAAGTGGAGGACGAGTGGACCTGTCAGGACACTGAGACACTCGACAGCTCGTCCTCTGCGGCTTCGTCACAGGAAGAAAAACAACCGAGAGATAAACAGAGAAATGAAACTGTGAGAGCTGCAGAAGAATCGTCACGAGACACCAGGAGATCACGATCTGAGTCAAGTCTCGAACTCCTGGAGTCAAACCACTGAACCACAGATCCTGAATCAGGTTTAAGATTTTAAACCTTCATCCCTGAGACGTCTGCTGCTCTGACCTCACAGCCGAGCTTCAGGAGCTCACACTGACCTTTGACCTTTAACCACTAAACTCCATCACTTCATCTTTGAGTCCAAATAAATGTTTCTGCATCTGAAGAGACAAATATTCAGTCTGACAACAAACAAACACACAAACCTTCACTGAGCAGCTTGTCAACAAACGTGTGTGAACGTGTGTGTGCATGTGTGTGTCTGTGTGTGTGTGTGTGTGTGTGTGATAGGGAATCCTTCTGACAGCCAACTGAACATTCATTCGATTCACCTTGAATTTTTCAAGGGATTTTTTAAAATCCATGTGAGGAGATAAAGGTCTTTGTAGAAGAAGAAGAAGATAAATAGAACCAACATTACTCTCTCTCTCTGTCCCTCTCTCTCTGTCTCTCACTGTCTCTCTCTCTCTCTGTCTCTCTCTCTCTACCCATGCATTGTCCTCGGCTGTCACTCATCCCTCCATCCTTTTAAAACTGCTCACAGAGAAAGATGGAGAAAGCGGGCGAGTGACAGATGGAGGGAGATAGAGATTGAAGACGGACTGAAGTGTCCATTTTAAAGATCAGGAGGTGTCTCACTGCATGATAATGAGATCTGGACATAGTGTGAGTGTGTGTGTGTGTGTGTGTGTGTGTTCAGTCATCATTTAATCAGCTGTAAGTAGTTCATTTAATTGGTGAAATACGAGTTCCCCGTCATCACAGGAGACACGTCCTCGTCCGTGAGACAGTGAACCTGGAGACACTTTTAAAGAGTGAAACTTGTCTCTGGTACAGAAGCTGTTTATTTGATATGTGAGATATTTGTGTTTTCATCCAAACAGCTTCTTGTCTCGCTGAGTCCGACTCAAACCTGTAATCACACCAGCATCAGAGTTACACAACTGGAAACCAGTGATTATGTTTAATCACTGTGGTTCAGACTGGGATCTCTCTGCAGAGCCTGGATCTGAGACGCTCACGTCCCCCAGAGGACGAATCCTCACGTCCAGAGACAAACTGGGCTGGTGAGACACGGTGTGAGTTAGTGTGAGGAGAAATGAGGAGGTGCTTCAGGAGCGTCCGTGTTTTCTCACCAATGAACAGAGAAACCGTC
>CM028864.1:529430-543070 GCA_016801935.1 Platichthys stellatus
TACATGTGTGTGTGCGGTGGGGTGTGTTTGTGTGTGTTTGTGTGTGTGTGTGTTGGGGGGGGGGGCAGGTGCAGAGGCAGATCTTTACTAAAACTATGTGTGTCTGTGTGTCTGTGTGTCTGTGTGTCTGTGTGTCTGTGTGTCTGTGTGATTGTGTGTCTGTGTGTCTGTGTGTTTGTGTGTTTGTGTGATTGTGTGTCTGTGTGTCTGTGTGATTGTGTGTCTGTGTGTCTGTCTGTCTGTGTGTCTGTGTGTCTGTGTGTCTGTGTGTCTGTGTGATTGTGTGTCTGTGTGTCTGTGTGATTGTGTGTTTGTGTGATTGTGTGTCTGTGTGTCTGTGTGTCTGTGTGTCTGTGTGATTGTGTGTCTGTGTGTCTGTGAGGGGGGGCTCTTCTGATGGAGGACACATGCTCATGGACACTCTGGAGCAGACAAAGTACAGAGCGTCCTTCAGCGTCCTGATGGACTCTTAATGGAGCACATGGGTTTGTATCCACTACTGGACCTTGTGCATTTACACTGGAGAACCTTTTACTCCCAAGGCCTCATGGGAAAATGTTTGTGAGTGTGTGTGTTTGTGTGTTACACATTGAAAAGTGAGGACATTTATGTAAAAGTGGAAACTAGAAACATTTTTGTGAAGACACTTGTGAAAAATAAGGACGATTTTAAAAAGTGTGTTTTCTAGTTACTTGTTAGAGAATCTGGATATTTAGGTGAACACACCTTCACATGTGAATTACATGTATGTAATATATATGTAGTGACTTTTTTATATGACACATTTTGGGTGATTGGGGCCGTTTGTGAAAGATGATTTTAAGACATCCAGACCAGAGGTGGCGCTAAACACGTGTCTCCATTCGAGTCATCACTGTGTTAAGTTCCAGGTCAAGGGTTCCGAGTCGTACATGTGAAGGTGGACGAGAGGACATGCGTGGGACACCTGAGGACATGTGGGGGACACCTGAGGACATGTGGGGGACACCTGAGGACATGTGGGGACACCTGAGGACATGCGGGGGACACCTGAGGACATGTGGGGGACACCTGAGGACATGTGGGGGACACCTGAGGACATGCGGGGGACACCTGAGGACATGTGGGGGACACCTGACGTCTGACGTTAAAATGATTCCTGCTCCTCTCCCCTCGGCCTCCATCGTCTCCACGTCCAGAGAAACTCGTGGTGTCTCTGGACGTCTCCGTCTTCACGTGTCTCAGTCTCATGTGGACTCGAACCTTCACTCTGAGACGTGTCTCCACTCGAACGCCGTCCGTCCACAGAGGACGCTGCTGGACGCGGTTGCTAGGAGATCTGTGATGTAACAGGCGGACAATGGGTTTCGTGTTTCAAAGGTTTCAGGCTGAGGCTTTACTCTCCTGTTGTGTGTGTGTGTGTGTGTGTGTGTGTGTGAGTCTGTGTGTGTGTGTGAGTCTGTGTGTGTGTGTGAATCTGTGTGTGAGAGTCTCTGTGTGTGTGAGTCTATGTGTGTGTGAGTCTGTGTGTGAGAGTCTCTGTGTGTGTGAGTCTCTTGTGCGTGCGTTATTCTCTGTGTGTGTGTGAGTCTCTTGTGTGTTTGTGAGTCTGTGTGTGTGTGTGTGTGTGTGTGTGTGTGAATCTCTGTGCGTGTGTGAGTCTCTCTGTGTGTGGGTGAGTCTCTTGTGCGTGAGTTATTCTGTGTGTGTGTGTGAATCTCTGTGTGTGTGAGTCTCTTGTGTGTGTGTATGTCTCTACATGTTTGTGAGTCTCTGAGTGGGTGAGTCTCTTGTGTGTGTGTTAGTCTCTATGTGTGTGTCTCTCTGTGTGTGTGTGAGTCTCTGAGTGTGTGAGTCTCTGAGTGTGTGAGTCTGTGTGTGTGTGTGTGTGTGTGTGTGTGTGTGTGTGTGTAAATCTCTGTGTGTGTGTGTGATCTCTGTGTGTGTGAGTCTCTTGTGTGTGTGTCTGTTCACCTCCATTACGGGGCCTGAGTGGCTGATTAGCTCTTAGAAACAATGCGACCAGAGACCGAATGGGCCATTGATTCCCTCAGAGGAGCCAAAATGGCTGCTCTGGTCTGACTCTGCACCGTCTGAGTGGCTGAGCTCCCCTGTGCACCAGTGTGTGTGTGTGTGTGTGTGTGTGTGTGTGTGTGTGTGCGTGTAACAACACAGATGAATATTAACCAGTTAAACTTCCTGCTCAGAATATTTTGCTGCTTCTTTAACGTACACACATTAGCAGGTCCCTGACGTCGCCCCCTCCTGGTTAGAAGTCCTCTGACACAATTAATGAAAAGACGACACAAGCTGCTGATGTTGTGTGAAAACACCTCTGGAGAATACCAACACAACAATAACCATACAACCAGCAGACGCCTGCTGCCTTCCTGTGTTTGTGACACTCCTGTAGTTCACACCTGTGGCTGCAGGGGCCGCTGTTTTCAAAATACATATATTAAGCTACATTAAAAACCAGCATACATATGCAGGTGTGGAAACTGACCAGTAGAAGAATTTACTATCCAAATTATTTTTTAAACACAGTGTGTCCAGCGCCATCTTAGTTTTCCAAACCAGAAGTAACCATATAAGGAGAAGCGGGGGTGGAGCGTGACTGAGAGGACACGCCCACCTGGGCTGCCAGCGTCTCCCAAGCTCACAAACCTCCCCCCCCCCCGAGCGAGGCAGGAAACATGATGAGAGTCTGTGTTCTCCATGAAGGAGATTAACGAGCTGCGTGGAACTGCTCTAGAAAACAACACACTCCTGCTTTAATCATGTTTGTGTATTCAGTGTGTGTGTGTGTGTTATATACATCAATTAGTGTGCGTACATCTTTGTGTGAGGCTGGACTGAGTGTGGCTGTGGGCGGAGCCGAGCGACTCCATCAATCTGTCAAGTGACAGATGTTTAAAATGCAAAGTTCCTGTTTCAGGCATCAACACACGTCACCTGACACAGACTGCCTGCAGGTGTGTGTGTGTGTGTGTGTGTGTGTGTGTGTGTGTGTGTGTGTGTGTGTGTTTGTGTGAGGACCTGGTTAGTTTAGTGAAAGGTTCCTCAGAGGTTCTGGTTCTGTTGGTTTGAAAACACTTTCACAGTGTTGGATAGTTTGGAGTTTTCGACCAATCACAGGAAGTAGAGACAGAATTAAACAATAGAAGAAGAAGATGAAGATGAAGAGGAAGAGGAAGAGGAAGAGGAAGAGGAAGAGCAAGCAGCTGCAGACTTCACCTCTTACAATATAATGTTTGAAGTACTATGGAGTACCGTAGTACTTAATTTCCTCCATTCAAACAGAAAGACCAACCCCCCCCATCAGACGCTGTGTACAAACCAATCAGAGTCAAGTACAGGTAGGCTCCGCCCACGTGGGTGATGACGACAGGACGAACGTTTGTCAGACAAAATTCTTTAGATTAAATTACAACGTGAAACCAGAACTAACAGATCAAAGGAAACAACAAAGACACTTCAGACTCAGAGAGAAAACGACTCAGTTTAAGTTTGAAGTTAAAATGTCGTCAAGATTTAAAAGAAGAAAAACATTAAAACTATATTTTAAAATTTTAGATAATTTAATTTCGCTTTGATGAATTCTGAATGTGTTTAAATAAAAACACACACACACACACACACACACACACTAACACAATGTGGACGTGAGTGTTTTCGACCTTGCGTTCTCTGAGAGGAGAACCGGCAGCGAGCGGTTTCGAGGCAGACGAGCCGATGAATGAACGACTTATTTATTTAAAAATAAAGCTGCATTGTAGCGTCAGACCCTGAAGCAGCTCCCAGTGTTCCCAGTGGATCCGGCTTTATCTCGTATGAAAAGACTCAAATGTTACATGTGCTCTCAGCTGAAGAACACACTCACAAAACAGGCGTATGAACGAAAACGGACCTGAAGAAGAAAAGATGTGGAATCATAGAGGAACATAAAAAGACAGGAAGGAAGTGAGATGAGAAGAAAAAGCTTGTTTAACGCAGGAATAGAGTGAAACAGGAGGAGGAGAAGAAAGAGAGAGACAAGAGAGTGAAGGTGAAGTTGAGACAGAAGAGGAGGGGACACTATTCTACATCAGAAAAACTAAAGTACTGAAATCAACTGGTGACAGTTATTAATCAATAATTAATTATAAATGATTCAAAGTTTCAAAATAATGTTTCTTCAGAAAACGTTTTAGTTAATGCCACCTTCTAACTTTTTCAATGAGGTCAAATTAATGAAATCAAGTTTCCACATTTAGTACAATTCATATATATTCAAACATAATAATTAAAACAACTTTCAAAACATTGAGAAGTTAAATGTATTGAATAAATCTCAAACACCATGGATGGTTAATTATTTAAAATTGTTTACAATTATTGAACAATTTAATTCAATTAAAAACATAATAACCTGATTACTCAACCAAACATGCTCACTACTCATTTATTATATTTTATTTGTGTCTATGAAATAATGATTATTTATAAACATATTCATTTACAATCATTATTAATATTATATGAGGCAAAGTAATTATCTGAAAATATGTATTCACATCACGGCCCCCCCTAGCTACTCTGGACGACAAAACAAAAGCAAAACTGAATCCTGCAGAGTTTTCAAACATCCAATAGTTTTGATTCTCGCCTCTGATTGGCTGAGCCGTGTTTAAATCTCACGTAAAATCAGTCTGATCTTATTTTGGTGAGGTCAGAATGGACGAGTGGACTGGAACATCCTGCTGTCCACAAACATTTGGCCACATTGTGTATAACAAATTTCTTTTACACGTATGAACACATGTCTGACACGTCTCCTACATGCGTGTGAGGCGTGTTCCACGGACCCTGGTGGTGTGATCGTAATTGAAGGAGAAACCATGTGAGGAGGTTTGCTTAATGACACGTGCAGTGAGCGTGTGAGGTCGTTACAGACGCACACGGAGAATCTCACATGTTCTTCATCACGCAGACGAACACGCGGCTGAACGAGCGACTCACATTGAAACCAGTGAAGTGAGAGAGAGAGCAGATTGAAAACACAGGAAGCAGAGAAGGAGGAGGTTCCCTGTGATGGAGGAGGTTCAACAGGTTCTTGTTTCCTCACGTGGTCATCGTGGTTAAACAAGCGTCTGCTCTCCATCTCCCGCCACTCACACCCAAAGCATGATGGGAAATACAGAGCAACAACTCTACGACACTGACGAGCCTCAGAATATCTCATCAACGAGAAGAAGAGTGTGAAGGAGAAGAGAAGAGATGAAGAAGAGGAGGAGTGTGAAGGAGAAGAGAAGAGATGAAGAAGAGGAGGAGAGTGTGAAGGAGAAGAGAAGAGATGAAGAAGAGGGATGAAGAAGAGGAGGAGAGTGTGAAGGAGAAGAGAAGAGATGAAGAAGAGGAGGAGTGTGAAGAGATGAGATGAAGAAGAGGAGGAGAGTGTGAAGGAGGCCAGAAGAGATGAAGAAGAGGAGGAGAGTGTGAAGGAGAAGAGAAGAGATGAAGAAGAGGAGGAGAGTGTGAAGGAGAAGAGATGAGATGAAGAAGAGGAGGAGAGTGTGAAGGAGAAGAGAAGAGATGAAGAAGAGGAGGAGTGTGAAGGAGAAGAGAAGAGTTTCATACGAATCCATTTGTTTGAAGAAAAAGAAAGAAGGAGGTGGAGAACGAGAAGAAGGGAGACGAGGAGAAAGCGAGAGAAAGGAATGGAGGAGCGCAGCCTTATTAGCCGAGACTCGGATCAAACCGAGGAAGCAAAGCCAACAGAAGAAGCGTGGCCTGCTCCGTGTCATGTTCCGTTTGAGATGAAGAAGAGGAGGAGAGTGTGAAGGAGAAGAGAAGAGATGAAGAAGAGGAGAAGTGTGTGAAGGAGAATTGAAGAGATGAAGAAGAGGAGGAGAGTGTGAAGGAGAAGAGAAGAGATGAAGAAGAGGAGGAGAGTGTGAAGGAGAAGAGAAGAGATGAAGAAGAGGAGGAGAGTGTGAAGGAGAAGAGAAGAGATGAAGAAGAGGAGAAGTGTGTGAAGGAGAATTGAAGAGATGAAGAAGAGGAGGAGAGTTTGTTAGTGTGAGATTCCCAGTGAGCAGAGCCGCAGCCAGATGGCTGATGGGTAAACAGACACAATGATTAGAGTCCTGCTAACATGACTAATGACGGCAGGACCCAGTGTATATGTGTGTGTGTGTGTGTGTGTGTGTGTGTGTGTGTGTGTGTGTGTATGTTTGTGTGTGTGTGTGTGTGTGTGTGTGTGTGTGTGTATGTGTGTGTGTGTTTGTGTGTGTGTGTGTTAGTTAATGTGAGGAAGCAGAAAGAAGTAAATACACAGAATTAAAGGTTAATGAAAGATGATGTGAGGAAAGAAGAAGGTGAAACAAAGATAAATGAGAAAAAGTAAAAACTGTGAATTTGTATGTTTCATGTTTTTGTTTGTTTGTTTCTATTTGTACTGGTTCTCTTCACCTGCTGATTGAAACCAGTTCTCTGTCTCTGTGGATCCAGTTTCCTGCAGCTTCCTGACGCTGGTGATAAACTGTTGATTGGTTTCATTAACATTAAAGTCAAGAAAGGAGACAACTAGAATTTAAAGTGGAAAAAAGCTGAATTAAATATATCTTAATATTAAAACTATTAAAAATGATCTTAGACAGAAACAAATGTTCACGATGTGCTGACGTCACCAGGACCGAAACTCGTTTACATCTGTGCTTCATCTCTTCCCATCATGCACCTCTTGATGACCTCACGAGATAAAACAATCATTGCTCATTGATTGTTTCTGACCTTCATCTTCTGGGTCGGGGTCTCATTGGTTCAGGCTCCTGTGAGAGTCAGAGCAGGACCGAGGAGCAGAGGAGGAGAAGTCTCTCCTCCCTGCAGCTAAAGGAGGAGCTGCAGCAGGAGGCCTTCTGGGAAGAGGGAGGATGCTGGGAAACATGTGAGTTTCAAGGTGTTGACTCAGATTCCACTGATCTGAGTGCTCGACCAATGGACTTAAAGGATCTGGGGTCATCAGGTCAGAGGTGATCTGGGGCTCAGACGACCTTCACAGCATCGGGCAGCGGCTGATTGTCACCGAGCATCGACTGTCCTGCCGTCCAATCAGCTCGGGCAGAGGAGGAGCCGATTAGAGGAGGTGCTATCAGCGAACACAAGCCATCACAGGGATTAATGAGATGGAGAGATAGAGGAGGAGGATTCAGGGTCTGACTGAGGAGCAGAGGTGGAGATGGAATAAGAGATAGAGAAGGAGGGGGGGGGGGCAGTGAGAGAGAGGGAGAAAGAACGAAGAGAGACTCAGAGGAAGTGAAACTCTGAACATCCTGAACCACACAGTGTAAACCTGCAGGTTAACATAGGGGGCAGTAGTGAGCCAGTGATAATCGGCTGTTTAACCCGAAGAAGAAGAGGAGCAGTGAAGAACTCCCATCATCCCCCATTGATCCCAACACGTGAGACAATCGTCTGAAGGATCCTGTGAAAAGGAGCCAGATGAAGATGATTTTATATTTTTAAAGAGAAATTACAAAGAGTGATGATAAACTTGAACTTGTTCTTCAGTTTAATTTCGTCCTGTAAATGTTTGTGATGCTGCAAATCCACGAAGAGTCTCGACTGCACGAAGAGAAGCTGCAGCTGAACTCCAGAACCATCTGACTCCAGAACAAAAGCCGTGAGAAGCAGATGAGAATCTGATTCCTGAGCCTCATCGTCCAGACGCTTCCTGACACAAGACTTCCTCCAGGGTCACGTGACAGATCTAACTTCCACACTGGGCGATGATGAGGAGCCTTCTGTGATGGACACCTCACAGGACAGCCTCACGCACCATGTGACCTGGGGCATGTTTACACACTGAAATCCAGACGTTGTCCTGAAGGATCTGGAGCGGCTTCACTGAACATCTGCCCTCACGTTCTCTACTTTCACACTCGACCTGAAGCCATTTTGTTTTTCTGAACTAATGTAAGAGCATAAAAGAAAAGTCGAGGTCAGACAGAGGAGAAAATAAAACACGCAAAAAAAACACAATAAGCCTGAAACCATCGGCGTAAACACACACTTCACATCCGGAGGTCCAGGAGCTGCAGGCGTGTGTCAGCTGAGTCCTGCAGACGCTCTGGGCTCCGGTTAGAGGGAAGGCCATTCTACACAAACACAACAACCAGCCTGCATCTACACAAACACAACAACCAGCCTGCATCTACACAAACACAACTACCAGCCTGCATATACACAAACACAACAACCAGCCTGATTCTACACAAACACAACAACCAGCCTGCATCTACACAAACACAACAACCAGCCTGCATCTACACAAACACAACAACCAGCCTTCATCTACACAAACACAACTACCAGCCTGCATATACACAAACACAACAACCAGCCTGCATCTGCACAAACAAAAAACCAGCCTGATTCTACACAAACACAACAACCAGCCTGATTCTACACAAACACAACTACCAGCCTGCATATACACAAACACAACAACCAGCCTGCATCTGCACAAACACAACAACCAGCCTGATTCTACACAACACAACAACGACAGCAGCAGGGTTAAAACAGAGGACGGACATCAGGTCCTCCCCCCCCCCCCCCACCCCCCCGCCCCCCCCCCCCCCGCGTCTGAGCCTCTAACAGTCCGTCCCCTGGTGGGAGAACAAGCCCCCCCCAGGAGTCCACAGAGACCAGCCTCATTTACATCAGCCACCGAGACGCCTGAACTCTCTCCAGAAGAATTCAGGTCAGAGTGTCTCCTCTTCACATCCATCTGCCCCCCCGCTCGCCGCCCGGCCAAACCAATCTCAGCTGTCGGATTGAAAAGAACTTTCACTCCTACCAGCACGCCTCGGGGGGGCTCCACCAGGGACACAGCTCCTCCTCATGGAGACAGAAAAACTAACGCACACATATTTTCATTTGAATCGTTAGAATAAGCAGGTTTGGATTTCCTCTTTCCTCTTCCTCTCTCACTTCCTGTCTGACCCTGTGACCCCTCTGTGTTGTTTCCTTTATCTTCCACCTCATCTTTTCTTCTCCGTTACTCTTCCTCTTCTTTGTATGAATCATTTAATTCCCTGAGTTATTTCTCCGTCTGCGACCTCTCTCCTCTTTCATATCTGTAGCCGTCCGTCTTTCTTCTGTCCTTCCATTTGTCTCTTTCTTCTTCCTGTCTTATCGCCTCCTCCTCCAGCTCGTGTGTTTCTGTTCCTTTGTCGGTCGGCCGGTGGGATATCTCCACATCTCCTGAACAGAAGTCAGAGAAGAGGAGAAGAGGAGAAGAGGAGCCGTGGTTCTTCAACATTAACGACTTCACCTTTGACCTCAACAAGTTGTTCCTGCACGGTTCAGTCTGAGGTGAAGCTGTGTGTCAAAGTGTCCTTGAGCAACAGCTGAACCTCTCACTTCTCCCTTTGAAAGAGACCAACACCCTGAAGAGCTCTGAGCAGGTTTCATATAAATACAGTTTAGAGCCAAACATCCATTGCACCATGTTTTCATGAATAAATGTTTGTAATGATACACAAACTCATCTTCACAACACCGCAACACAACGTTTGGTAAATGTCAAAGCTGCTCAGAAAACAGAACATGTGTGTTGTGAATAAACATCAGCAGATAGATGGGATGTGTTCTCTCCACTAATCTGACAACAAGACGTGTTCTGCAAACACATGAATTCATAAAGTATAAAGGTAGCAGCTGCTTCTAGTCTTCAGCTAACAACGTGAAGTCATGTGATTTACAGAAACAACATCAAAGCCAGAGAAGACGTCTGTTGAGCTTCTTTGTTTAATTTAGAGATTCTCTGTTATATTCTACGTTGTTGTTTTATCTCCAGGTAGGAAACGTTTCTCGTAAAGGTTAATAGTTAATAATTAATAGTTAATAGTTAATAGTTAATAGCTAATAGTTAATAGTTAATAGTAAATAGTAAATAGTTAATAGTTGTGGTGTTTACATCGTCTTCTGGAGGATTTTGGAATCAGTATTTGAAGTAAACACTTCTTCATCACCTCCATTCACTGGTCAACATGTCTGCCTCTCGTTGCCGCTCTGGTTTCCCTCTCAGCCGTCGCCCCCCCGCTCCTCTCCCTGTCTTCACACCACGGCGCTCTGGTGGTCACGTCTCCACTCGGCTGTTTGAGCTGAGGCTACAGAAGCAGGCGGAGTGGGAGGTGGTGGATGAATCAGCGGCTGCAGGGCAGCTACACATGGCTGTAGATGGAGGAGAGGCCTGTGGCCCTCAGAGGAAACAGACACACTGAAGCTCCGCTGCCGCTCTAATGTGGAAAGGCTTTTTATCTTCAGCTCTGGCTGCTGTGATGCTTGTGGAATCCCTTTGGAGTCTGAAGGTTTGTGTTGGTCCTGCAGAGGCGAGTGGCAGCTGCACGTGTCCAGGTGAAGATCAGAGCTTCAACCAGAAGCTGGCTAGACTCGACCTGGAGGCTGGGAAGTGAATTCTCTCTTCAGCAAATAAGATCCTGAGATCTGCTGCAGCTCTGAGTCTCTGAATCTCTGAATCTCTGAGTCTCAGAGTCTCTGAGTCTCTGAGTCTCTGAGTCTCTGAGTCTCTGAGTCTCTGAGGCTTCATCCCTGGGTTAGAAATACAGCAACAGAATCAAGGTCTGTCAGTGAAGCCTCTTTCTTTTCAGATCCAAGATTGAATCAATCAAAACCAATAGCAGTTTTGTAATTGTTTAAATTGAAGTAAATCTACTTCTCTGAGGTTTCTTTGTTTTTCATCCTCATAGATAAAGGTTGTATTTGTGGTTTTCCTCACTGGTGTTTAACAACAGAGGTTGTTGCACATTGTTAAACTCGATGAGGCAAATTGTGATCTGTGAATTTGGGTTGATTGATTTGATCTTTTCATCCGTTCCTGCTGGTTATCCTGGGTCAGGTCCCGATGACCCAACTCATCCTCATTCCTCTTGAGAGGTTTAATCCTTCCAGTGAGTTCTGGGTCTTGTACCTGGACGCCTCCAATGGAAGTGAACGATCAAGCATCTTAACTGAGTCCTTCCAGTCTGAGCTCATCACCTCTTTAACCCGATTGCATCTTCGATCTTATTCTCTCAGTAACAATCAAAAGCTCCTGACCACAGGTGAGGGCAGGAGCTACGACTGACGGGTGAATCAAACCTTTGCCTTCCACCTCAGCTGCGTCTGAACCACAGAACCGGATCTACTGCCAGGTCTCCTGCCTCGCTCCTCCATCGCTCATGAACCCTGAGATATTTAAACTCATTCTCTTGATGCTAAACCTCCAAACAGAACAGAACAGAACCACATCATCTGCAAAGACTAAACTCTGAAGACCCCAAATATCCTGACCCCAAGTGAAATCTAATTTAACACTTATTTAATAATTTTGATCCTTTAACTGAACCAAAGCTCCAAACAGGCTGCATGTCAATCAGTCACATCTGTCAATCAGTCACATCTGTCAATCAGTCACATCTGTCAATCAGTCACATCTGGATCGGATGAGATTAAAACCACACGAGGGCGAATCGATGAAGGACTGAAACAAAGTGGGAGAAACCAGGTCTCAGAAGTCTCACCAGGAACCGGCTCATTCATTTATCCTCTACAATCCCTTTAATTAGCTTAATGACTCTGATGAGTTTCCCTCGGCCGCGGCAGGAGGCCAGGCTGCTTTGGGTAAAGATCAAATTTGTTTAATTGAGCCAGAAAAGATCAATGAGCTCCGGAAGAAAAAGACAAATCAGTGAAGTCTCAGAAACAGATAAAGAAGTTCCACGAGTCTCAATCAGCATGAAGCTGCTGCTGCATCTCAATGAAGCTTCTTCTCACACAGGATCCACTCTGCAGCCGCCGGCCGGCCTGTCAATCAAAAGCTGTTCTGGTGAGATGATGTGTATATATATAATAAATTGTGTCTTCTCGAGGATTTCACACGTTTTTGTCATCGGAACAAAACGTAAAAAACGAGCGACGCCTCGAGGTCGTCGACAAGAAGAAACTGGTCCCGAACAATGTGGAGAAAGAACACTGTGTCCATTTGTGACACATACACACACAAAAACACACACACACTCACACATCTCAAATATAGATTGTGTAGCTGTGAGAAGGTGAAGAAATACAGGGAACAACCACATCAGCCTCTGTGCTGTCTGTACCAGTGTGTGTGTGTGTGTGTGTGTGTGTGCTCCTGTACAGTGTGTGTGTGTGTGTGTGTGCGTGTGTGTGTGTGTGTGCACGCTCGTGTACAGTGAGTTTATTGGTATTCCTCAGCTTCACTGTTCCTCCATCATGAAGTCTGCTCAGCTGACAGCAGCCACACATCAACACACAGTAGGGAAAAGGCCAATGTGTGTGTGTCTGTATGTGTGTCTGTATGTGTGTGGGTGCACTGCAGCATACATGTGCTTCACATTTGTGTAAACATGTGTGAGTGTCTGACAGGTGAATGTGTTTGTGGACTGAATACTGATGAGAAGCGGCGGCTGGAGGAAACTCGTGTGTAACTGTGGGACACGTCTGTCCTCTTGTGATTGTGTCTCACATATTTGACAGTTGTGTCTTTTCTTTATCAGAATTCAAGCTTTTTGTGTGTTGAAACCATGTGTGTGTCCTCCTCCTCCAGCTGAAACCCAGGAGGAGGCTCTGAGAGAAGAGGGTTTAACGAGCTGTCGTCTGAACACGTCGCTCAGTGTTTATCACCGGTCAGCTACTTCCAGGACACAGTGAAAGTCACAGAGAAGAAGGTGGTCTTCAACACCAGGAGGACAAACTGGACCAGGACCAGTTACTCTCTGGTCCTCATCGGGACCAACAGGGTCCTACAAATAGAACCTTCACTCTCACTTGTCCTCTTGATTCCTCAGACTCAGGACGTTTTAAAGGTTTTGAATCTGGACTCAGTGTCGAGCTCAGATTAAACCAGATTAAATATTCTGCTCTGTGAACAAGGACGGAGGTTCATCAGGTTCAAACAGGGAAACACAATGAAACGTGTAAACACTCTGATACTGTGGTCCCCAAAATCCATTTACGCTCCAACACTTTCATACACACACACACACACACACAAACACACACACACATGGATGTTAGAGGTTGCAGTTGTGTGTCTGCCCTCAGCATTATCAGCACTATGGTAAACATTTGTCATTCAGCTCAATACCTCAGGCTGCGTTCAGCTCAGAGAGTGTGTATTTGTGAGTGTGAGTGTGTGAGTGTGTGTGTGTGTGTGTGTATGTGTGAGTGTGAGTGTGTGTGTGTGTCTGTGTGTGTGTGTGTGTGTGTGATCAGTAAGCTAAACATACTTGTGCTCCACTGTCATTCTCTGTTTATTGAAAAAACTCTTAACTCATATTCATTGACAGCATTATAAAGTGACGTGTGTGAGTGTGTGTGTGTCTGTGTGTGAGCTTGGAGGTCAGCAGTGAATCATGTGTGAGGTGTCAGTGATGTCCTGGTCATCATGAGGACAGGACGGAGGTGGACGGAGGGGACGGAGGGGGACGGAGGGGGACAGACACTCGAGCCCCAGAGCAGAGAAAAACACATTTTCAGATATTTGAATGAAGTCTATTCATGAATCAGTCGAACATGTGATGATTGATCTTAGGAAACAGACTCGATGTTATGAGTTATGGTCAGAAATTAATATAAATTAATATACA